>RJWT010030071.1:0-14752 GCA_004365215.1 Cuniculus paca | reverse complement strand
AAAAGAAAAGAAAATTTTGTTTTGGTATACTATTCCTTTTCTTGTTCATTTAGAAATAACAGGTCTTTATAAATCTTTGCACATTAACATTTCCAATTTTCAACTTTTCCAAGCCTGGGATATATACAGGAAGAAGAAAACCAGGGAACTTACTATTGTGTAATGTCTCATGTCCCAAAGCTTCTAATCAGTCTGTCTTTTTCTTTCCAGCTTTCTCACCAGTCTTCCTTTGGTTTTTCTGTAATATTCAGAAGTTTTGTTTGTTTCTTGGGAGAAATAGGGAAAAACACACCTATGTCATTTTTTTCAGAAGTGGAACTCTTATACTTATCTTTTCACAAGACAATTTGTAGCCATTTTTACATAACAATATTGTGGTTTTCTCATTTTCACACCTTACTAAAACTGCCTAATTGTGTTCCAATTTAGAAACAAGTGTTCTATTAGGGTAAAGTTTCAATGGGAAAATTTAAAGAAGAGCTCTTATTAAATGACGAACTGGATCAATTTGAGAAGTTTCCGGTGTGTTCTTTTCTCAGATGATAATAATATGAGTTATATCACCACCTCAAAGATATCCACGTCCTCATGTTCATTGCAGAATTACTTCACAATAGCCAAGATACAGAAATACCTGAAGTGTCCATCAATAGAGGAATGGATAAAGAAGCTGTGATATATATGCAATGAAATATTATTCCTTAAAAGGAATAAAATTTAGTCATTTGCTGGAGGACATTGTGCTAAGTAAAATAATCTAAGCAAAGAAAGAGAAATATTGCATGTCTCCGATATGTGTAATATTAAAAAAATTAAAATATATAGAAAGAAGAAAAAAAAGTGGCAATCAAAAGTGGGTAGGTATGGGGAGATACAGATCTGAGATTGCAGAGTAGCGGGTATGTAAGATGAACATATTGTAGATATGCAATATATTGAAGAACAAGTTGGTAGAAAATGTGAGGAAGACTGAGTTGGATAGATTATTTTTCACTCATGAATAGAAAGAAGTAAAACTAATATGAAACTGTATTTGAGTTCTCCAGAGAAATAGTCATTAGAATTTGAGAATCAGATTCATTTAAGATGGGGAAGGAGAGAGAGAGCAAGAGAAACAGAGAGACAGAGACAGAGATAGAGACAGAGACAATTCATCCTCCCTCTGCCTTTTTATCCCATTCTGGCCCTCAAGGAATTGGACAATGCCTGCCTACACCACTGTCAATCTTCTTACTCAATGCTCATGATTTAAATGTTGATATTTTCCAGAAACAGCTTCCCAGACATATCCAGAAAAAATGTTTTACTAGCTATGTGGGCATCTCTTTGCTGAGTCAAGTTGACACATAAGATTAACTACCAGGAAGACCTATGAAAATACTCTGTAGTGTCATATTCCAAATCACATCTATGATACAAATAAACAGCACAATTTTGAAGAACGTTTACCATAAGAAATTTTAAAGTTTTTAATCTTCATTACCAAGAAAGATAGGAAACATTAGAGTTTATGAATTAGGAACCAAAACATGAGATAGCAGATTATGGTGAAAAAGAGCTGGCCAAGAATAAGTTGAATTGGGTTATATAATGAAATATCAGAGGAAATTTTTAAAAATGCATCTGCAAGGTTGAAAGGATCATAAGTACTCAATTGCAGATACAGAAAAATGCTTTGGCAAGAAGGAAAGCTCACTATGGTAAACAAGAAAATAAAATTGTGAGAGAAAATCATAGAAATAAAAGGCAGAATACAGAAACCCAACAAATGGAAGAGAAAAGTGAAGTTAAACCTCACATTAAATAGAAGAAAATTTCAAATCTGAAAGATTGCTATGTAGTCATACCTTGGTACACAAATGCTTCTGTTCGTGAACTATACAGATCACAAACAGGAACTTTGCTTCTGTTTAGTAACTTCACATCAGGTAACGAACATGACTGTGGCCATTTTCCCCAGATGAACAGGAACATGGTTGTCTTCCCCAGAATCCTGGAAGGAAATAAGTTTGTAACCAGAGGCATCACTGTGTATCAAATAACCTTATCTTCTTATAGGTAGCAAATTAATGAAAAGGCATCACTGTCAAAAAGAAGACTACTATTTAAATGTATTCTCATGACTTTACAAAATTTCAATCAAAATGAAAGATCTTGTATGTGTCAAGATGAGAAACAACTTTTCTGTTCTTGAATAAGCATTGAGGTTGCTTTAGATATTTATAATAAGAAATAAATATCTCATAAAAAACTAAAATGAAATAGAGAAACTCCAGTTTGGAGGGAAAAATATTGAGACTAAAGGATTCTACACAACAACAAGTATCATTTAAATATAAAGGCAGAATAAGTCTTTATTATGGAAGACCTCAGAAAATATGCCACTAATGAATTCCCCTTAATTAAACTGTAAGGGTATATATATCAGCTTGAGGAGCAATAAAGCAAATGTAAAGGTCAATAATGACATTAAAGGAAAAGTTGTAAACACTGAATTTCAGGGTTAAAGTAATAGAACTATTTTATAAATGGTTTCAAAACTTGAAGTCCAAGACCACTTTTTTTAAAATAAGATTCAGAGCGTGAACCATTCAGCAACAATTCGGATGCTGGATGAATGGGAGTACCGTTTTATTTATATTACATTTTATTTTATTCAATACACTAATCATTAAAGAAACATGGGTTTGTTTAATGTGATAGTAACCATCAATGGAATAATAAGATGAATACTATTAACATTATAAGAATTGTGTAAATTTTAGTTTTCTGAAAGCAAAACAAAATCAATAGAAATAACAAAGAAGTATAACAAAATCAAAATTATACATCAACATGTGCAAAGATGTCAGCATTGGCAATAATTATCAACGGGTTTAACTTTTAATTTAAAAGTATTCTCGGATTAGTTCAAATACAGTCAATTATGTGTTAGATACAAATACTGTCAGATAAAATAAGAATATATTATAGTAAAAGTTAAAATATTTCAGAAACGCTGAAGAGGGAAGACAAAAGAAAAAAAAGTAGATGTTACATACAAGTCAGAGTAGAATCCAAACAAGGAAAGAACATTAAATAGGACTAAGATGAGGATTATTTTGTTTTCATAAAGGACGACTCTATACCTGACATAAATGACTGTGCATATGGCATATATCAAAATGCAAAGACAAAACTACTAAAGTTATAAAGAATGACAATTCTATTAGTTTAATATGGTGAGTTGTTGGAGAAAGTAATAACCTTAAGGGTATCCAAACAGCATAATTTTTAATTTTTAGCATACAAATACACACAACCCCCCCCAACAGAATTAGATATCTGTTCTTCATGGGGAAGGGATAAATTTCTTTGAAGAATTCACAAACAAATCAATTATCAATTAGACCACAACCAAACCAAACCAAACCAAACCAAACCAAACCAAACCAATAAGAAACCAGGTGTGGTAGTGCATGCTTATAATCTCAGCAATAGGGGAACTGAGGCAGGAGGACTGCTACGATTTTAAGGCCAGCCTGGCTACATAGTGAGATTCTGTCTCAACAAAATAAAACAAAACAAAACAAATCCTGATTATTTTTTTTAAAGAGCAAAAAATCAGTTAAAATAATGGTACAGAATTTTAAAAACCAGATAATAAATTGATGGTAGTTAATATATTGTGTATTGTTATCTTCAAAGTAGTTGCTCAGAGTATAAGATATACACATGCATAATTGAGCAAAAAATATAAGCACAAACCACTCTCTTCAATGAACTAAGAGAAATCAGTTGTATAATTATCTTAGTTATCTTATGTACATAAGATATATATATTTTTTCTTTTCCCTTTCTGTTTTTATCCTTTCATTCATCCCAGTTGTTCTTTACTTTTGGGCTGTTTCTTTACCTTTCACAATATCTATTGTAGATTTTGAGTCTTATTTACTTTTTCACTTTCTTGCACTAGGGAGACAGTATGATGTTTACCCATGTAGGTCTGGTTTATTTCCCTTATGAGTATGGACTCTAGCTGCATCCACTTAGCCTCAAGTTTATCCTTCTGTATAGCTGAATAGTACTCCATTATACAAAAATATCACATCTTTTTAATCCATTCCTTGGTTGATGGGCATTTGGGTTGTTTCCAAGATTTTGCAATTAAAAATTGTGGTGCTATAAACATGGGTGCACATATATTACTGTGGCATGATGTTTTTAATTCATCTGGGAAAATACCAGAATGGGAATAGCGGGGTCGAATTGGAACTCTAATTCTAGTTTTTTGAGGAATCTCCACAATGATTTCCACAATGACTGTATCAGTCTACACTGCCACCAATAGTGGAGAAGCATTCCTTTCTCCCCACAGCCCTGCCAGCATTTGTTGTTGGTTAATTTCTTGATGGTTGACATTGTTTCTGGAGTGAGATGGAATCTTACTGTTGTTTTAATTTGCATTTCTTGAATAAACAATGATGTTGAACATTTTTTCATTTTTTTTTTTTGCCATTTGTCTTGGTTAATTTTCTCTTACTGCTGGGACAAAATACCTGACCCTTAAAACTAGAGAAGGAAAGATTTATGTAGGTTACAGCTTTTTGAGGCTTCGGTTCATATTCAGCTAGCTCCAAGGCAGGGTGACATGGCTAAGGGGCAGCTGTTCATGGCAGCAGCAAGTGACAAGAGGGAAAAGTACAAAAAATAAAAATAAAAAAATAAAAAAATAAAAAAAGGAAAAGCATGTCTCCTTCCCTCACTTATATTGTATGCCAGGTATGCACCCCTGGGTGGGTACAGTACTCTCACCACCAGTCCCAGCACTAGACAATGAACCAATCACAAACGCTAGACTCAGCTATCTCCATGACTGCATGAGGCTTGGAGGAGCCACCCAAACACAAACCATAACAACATTTGCATTTCTTCATCTGAGAATTGTGTATTCATCTCTGATGCCCATTTTTGGATTGGGTCTTTGAATTTGGGGAGTATAAGTTTTTTCAATTCTTTATATGCTCCAGATAGAAGTCTTTTGTCCAAAGGGACAGTTGGCTAAAATTATTTTCCACTCGATGAGTTTTCTTTTTACTATGTTGGTGATTTCTTTTGAGGTGCAAAAACTTTTTAATGCATGACATCCCAGTTGTTGATTCTGTGAAGTACTTCCCATGCAGTTTGGTTTTTGTTCATGAACTCTCTGCCTACCCCTGTGTCTTCACGATTTCTACCTACTTTCTCTTCCAGTAGATTTAGTGTTTCTGTTTTAATATTTAGATCTTGATCCATTTTGACTTTAGTTTAGTGCATGGTGATAGACATGGGTCTAGTATAACTCTTCAGCATGTGGAAAGCCAGTTTTTCTAGCACTATTAAAGAGACAATTTTCTTTCAGTGAGCATGTTTTACTCTTTTGTCAAGAATAAGGTGACTGAGTGTGTTTATAGTTTGTCTGCTTCTTCTAATCAGTTTCATTGGTCCTCCAGTCTGGTTTTTTTGTCTGTTTGTTTGTTTGTTTTTGGTCAGTACCATGCTGATTTTATTATAGTAACTTTGTAGTAAAATTTCAAGTCAGGGATTATGATGCCTCCTGCCTTACCTTTGTTGTCCAAGATTGCCTTACCTATTCTAGGTCTCTTCAGTTTCCAAATGAGTTTTAGGAATGTTTTCTCTAGATCTGTGAAATATGCTAAAGGTATTTTAATTGGGATTCCATTAAATCTGTATAAAAGTTTTGGGAGTATGGCCATTTTCACAATGTTAGTTCTTCCTATTCACGAGCAAGGGATATTTTTCTATTTTCAGATAACCTATTGAATCTCATTTTTTAAGAGTGCTATAATTTTCAATGTATAGATCTTTTGTTTCCTTTGTTTTATTGATTCTTAAGTATTTCATTTTTTTTTGGATGCTATTGTGAAGGGTGTGGTTTCCCTAATTTCTCTTTCAGTGAATTTGTTGTTTGTGTACAGGACTGTTATTGATTTTTGAGGGTTAACTTGGTATCCAGCTACCCTACTGAATTTGTTTATTAAATCTAGAAGTCTTTTGGTGGAGTTTTTGGGGTCCTTAATGTAGAGCATCATGTCATCTGCAAATAATGATAGTTTGACATCTTCCTTTCCTATCTTTATTCCTTTTATTTCTCTCTCTTGTTTAATTGCTCTTGTTAATGTTTTCAGAACTATATTGAATAGGAGTGGTGGTAGTGGACATCCTTGTTTTGTTGCTGATTTTAGCGTGAAAGCTTTCAGTTTTTGTCCACTTAGTATGATGTTGGCTGTTGGTTTGTCTTAAGTGACTTTTATCAGATTGAGGTAAAGACAGTCATGACAAAATCCCTACAGAAAATCAGAATAGGTTTTCTGTAGGGATTTTATCACGAATTAGTCTTGGAGCTTATCAGAAACTTTTTCTGGCCATTCACAGACTGTGGGGGAGAACAAGGAGCCAACAAGAAACCAAACTCTTTCTGTGAGTTGGTGCCATGTGTGGGCTGCTGGGAGGAGAACCAGACGCCAGCCCTTTCCTGTGAGAGGGGGCCATCTGCAGACTGCAGGGGCGGAGAACAAGAAGCCAACAAGAAGCCAAGCCCTCCCTGTATGGGCTTCCCACAAGCTTCAAGTGTAGCATTAAGTTGTTTAGTTGTGCTCACTCTATTTTCCTGATGTGGGAATTCACTACTGTATATTTCTCTCTTAAGACTACTTTCATTGTGTCCCACAGGTTTCTGTAAGTTGTATTTGCATTTTCATTTCATGGTAGGTATTGTTTAATTTCTTCTTTAATTTAATCTGTACCTCATTGGTTGTTCAGGAGGGCATTCTTTAATTTTCATGTATTTATGGATGTTTTGCAGTTTCTTTTGCCATTAGTTTCCAGTTTTATTGCACTATGGTCAGGTAATATGCATGGAATAATTTCAATTCTTTTACATTTAGTTAAGTATGTTCTATGGGCTAGTATATGGTCTATTTTAGAGAACATCCTAGGTGCAGTTGAGAATAATGTGTATTCTGACGTTGGGTGGAACACTCTGTTAACATCTAATGTGCCCTTTTTTTCACAGGTTTTGTTCAGTTCTGTTATTTCTTTGTTGATGTTTTTTAACCTGTCTTTGTCACAATGAGGTATGAATTTCCCCCATTATTGCTTGTATGTTTTTTCAAGTTTATTAGTATATGTCATATATAGTTGGGTGCTCCCATATTTGGTGCATATATATTTGTGATTGTTATTTCTCCTCTTGAATTGTTCCCCTAAAAAATATGTATTGAAGGGCTGGGGATCTAGCTCAGTGGTCTAAGCGCCTGCCTGGCAAGCTCAAGGTCGTGAGTTCAATCCCTGGTGCCGCAAAAAAAAAAAAAAAAATGTATTGACCTTCTTTATCTCTTTTGATCATTCTTGGTTTGAAATTCACAGTGTCTGCAAATAGAATAGCTACCCTGGCTTTTTTCTTGGTTGCTTGGAGTATTGTTTTCCATTCTTGACTTTTAATCTGTGAATTTCTTTTTTAATTAGATGTGTTTATTCTATACAGTATATTGTTGGATCTTGTTTCTTGATCCATTCTGCCAGTCTCTTTCTTTTGATTTTTGAGTTGAGGCCATTTATATTGATGGTAATAACTGATACATATTAGCTTGTCTTTGTCATGTTTTTTTCTGCTGTTGGTTCCCTGATTTTCCCCTCTGTTTAATTGCTTGCCCTGAATGGTGGTTTCTTTCTGTTATTGTTCTTGGAATTGTGGTCATTTTGTCTTGGGAATATCTTTCCATACCCTTTGTAGTGTTGGTTTGGTAGCCATGAATTTCTTCAGTTGTTTTTGTTGTGGAAGTATCTTATTTGTCCATTAATTTTGAAAGATAGTTTTGCAGGGTACATCAGTCCGGGTTGCAAGTTGTTTTCTTTCCAGACTTGAAATACTTCACTCTAAACTCTTCTTAACTGGAGGGTTTGTGTTGAGAAGTCTGCCATGATTCTGATGGGCTTTCCTTTATAGGTGACCTATTTCTTTTCTCTAACAGCTTTCCATATTCTGTTCTTGTGCTGAATTTCTGAAATGTTGCTTATTATATGTCTAGGTGTAGATTTATTTTGGCTATGGCTAATTGGAGTTCTATATGCATCACTATCTGTATGTCAGATTCTTTCCCCATTCTTGGGAAACTTTCTGCTGCTGCTTCTGCAAATAATTTTTTTTGTCATTTGTGTTGGCTTCTGCTTTTTCATTGACATCAATTATTGTTATATTATTTTTCCCTGTGTGGTCTTGCAGCTGTTGAATTGTTGTTTCCTGATCTTTTTTCTTTTCAAGAGATCTTTCTTTTCATGATCACTAGCCATGATCCTGTCTTCAAGGTCTGAAAGTCTGTCTTCAGTTTCACTGAAGTGATTTTGTCAGCTTTCAGTGGAATTTTTGATTTCCTGGATCATTCAGGATTTATTTCCTTTTCCTATCATCATCTGTTTTCTTATCTATCTCTGCTCTAGATTTGCTGAGCTTTTCCTTTTAAAATGTTGACATTTCTTTTTTCACCTGAGAGATTATTTCTGATTTGATTTCCTCTATAGCCTCATGGATTTGTTTTTTTACTTCAGTTGCTATCATTTCAGAAATTTCAGGTTTGTGTCTTCCATTTTATTCTTTGTCAATGTCTCCTGGACTTGTTCTGGTTGGGCTACAAGTGTGAGATTGCATTGTGCTTCTTTGCCTTGCAATTTTCTATTTCAAAAATATTTTATTTTGTCTACTGTGATGATCCTTGTGTGTTTTTGTAGTAGGTAGCTCTATCATTAGTATCAAGGCCTCTCTAGGAAAAGTCTGTTCTTCAGGGATGTCTTCTGCTGAGTTCTGAATTCTTCCTAAGCTGGTTGCTGGTCCTACAAAAGCCTCAGTCACAGTTGACTCATTGTTATTGTTACTTCAGAGTTTTTATACCACTAGTCTCCCCTGTCCATCAAGTGTGCTTTAGTTGGGACCATATCAATTACTGTGTCACTGGCATTCTGGTCTTTGGGCTTTGCCAAGTAGTTTACCTCACTCCTGGCAGTAGCAAGGGAAGGAGGCCCCCCTCCTCAGGCACCATTTGTCTGTGTTCCTATGAGAGTGGGGCAGTGATGGGAGTCCTAAAAAGAAAATATTATAGAAGTCAAGCATGGCAGCACACACCTGTAATCCCAACATTCTGAGACTGAAGCAGGAAGATCACAAGTTTGATCCTAGCCTGGGCAACTAAGCAATTTAGAGACATCCTAAAAAAATGAAGTAAAGAGTGGCTAAGGATCTAGGCTAGTACAAAGGACCTAACTTCAATCCCCATCACCACAAAAAACTTTACATGTATATTATATATATATACACATATTATCTATATATATACACATATATGTTATATATATGTATAAAAAGAAACCTTGTTCTTTCTCTATAAAAGAATAACATTAAAAATCATTAACAGAAGAGTACACAAAAACAGGCACTCAAAACTTGGATATATGAAATCACATAAATAATTATTGGATTAAAAGGATATAAAAAGTGCACTTATAAAACACTTTAAAAGCACACATAAATATACTGTTCTTTCAAATTTTTTGTAGATTTGAAGACTTTATAGTAAAAGGTTTTAAAAATGAGACTGTGAGAACTTGTCAGTTTTGAATACTATCTGTGCTTGTGAAGGGAAGGTGTTCCATAGATGACTTTCACATTTCTCACAATGAAAGCAACTTTAATGGTGAATATTAACTGAAGGATTATGTACTCTGAAACAGTTTTGAACATAACCCCTGACAGCACCTTGAAGACTTATTTTTAAGTAATTTATGCTCACAAAGTCTGTCCACTTGCACACTTTAATCCAGGCCCCATAATAAGAGTTACTCGTATGCTTATTTGAAGCCTGGTAATATAATCTTCTCATACAACCTCGTACTTGTCTGAGTCAGAAGTCAACATTAAAGGACTCACAAAGCTAATTTAGGTTCTGTCTGACTCACCCCTCAGCCAGTCATTGCAGTCTACAGTTTGTACACTATTGTCAGTGGGAAGTGGGAAGAAAAGTATCAGCATGCTACTGTTAGGCAGGTTTAAAATATTACACTTTTAGGACTTCCTACTCAGAAGGACATGTACCCTTTAGTAAGAATTTGGAATTTAAATGTTAAGTTCAAAAGATCAGGGCAACTTTTTTAAAAAAAATGTTTAGATGTGAAAATAAATGGTAAAGTTATAGATAAATGTTGAGGTAACACACTTTTGATTCAAAATGTGCATCATGTTAATACTAGTAATTCAGATCAAGAGATATTTAACAGTTGAACTACTGGTCCCTTATCTTTTCCTTTGCTTGTTGGTTAGTGTTATAATGCAGGTCCCCAAACTTTGATAGTCTCTGCTTCTTTCTCCCCAAATCTGTGTGGCAGGTACCATTTCATTTCCTTTTCTCACCTTGCTTTTCTTTTCTTTCTTACTTCAGCCAAATCATCTCATTATGCAATTTTAAAATTAAAAGTTTTTAAATGGTTGAGTAGAGAGAGTTCAAGAATATCTGAAGATCTAGAAATATGATAATTTAAATCTTGCAACCAAAATTTATACTCAAAGTGTGTGTAATTTTAAAAATTCAGTTTAGAAGACTCATTCAGCATTTATTAGTCATTGCTTTTATGAATAACATCAGGATAATGTAAGTTAATCATGGATGTGTCAACATTTTCATTTGTAAGTTTTTTGGTGTGTGTATACTTTGTGTTATTTATCTAGTTTCTAGATAAATGACTAAATTCAACGGTTGAAAACACAAACCTAATGAACCATATCCTGAAAAGTTGTTTCCCTCTGGTAAAATTCAGTAAACTGTTAAACCATTACTCCCTCTAGGAATGAAAACTTTTTATCCTTATACTTAAAGTAATTTGAGAGTAGTATAGTTAAATATTGGTATGAGTACCAAGCTCATCTACCAAAATTAAGAAGAAAGAATAAAGCTTCTTTATTAAAATGCTCTATCAATCTCCCCAGATTGGAAAAGGAGAAAAATGAATGTCCTTTGCAAAAGATGACATTAAATATTTCACAGACCATATATGTATTTGTGTTGTAGGATAAGAGGTGCAATACCGAAAATAAAATAATATTCAATCAAAATATTTGCCACAATCTCTGGTAAAGCCTATCCTGTTTTCACCTTCCACAACGTTCTTTTTGGTTTCATAATGTAGCCTCAAAAATATCACTTTTTTTTACACTCATGCATGTATCGTAGAATGAATGCTTTGATTTCATCTTCAGGGAGAAAAAAAGAAAAAACCGAACACTTGAATTTTGTTAACAAAGCACATTTTCTTGAACTTAATTTCAACTCTATATTAACAAAATTTTATAAATATTTATACCTCATAAAATGTGTTTTAAGTAAAATGGCAGAAATTTTTAGAAATGAAAAAATGAAGAGATATTAGTTCTGAAGTAATATCTTAGAATATTTGGTTAAGACTAAAATGTTGATTATATTTGGATAAGAAAAAAATAGCCCAGAATTACCAACCTGACACACAGAAACTTGACTTGGCCAATTTCTCTGTTTTTCTTTTCTGTCACTACAATTGGGTCCAAATACATGTTAAAACATAAAATCTATTTATTTACTTGAAACACTTCTTCTTTTCTGAGTTATCTAGGAATGACCTGTGTTGTGATATTTCAAGTTTAGTGTTTGGGAGTCAGGTATCATCTGTTAATTGCAATTATTTTTGGTATCAGGGGATTGAACTTGTGACCTTGCGCTTATCGGGCAAGCACTTGAGCCACTGAGCTAAATCACCAGTCCTTGTTAATTGTATTTTATTCCTATAATCCTTGTCTATATTTTTTACATAAGCTAAAACTAAATATCCACAGAAAAAGGGAAAAAACTCACACAGTGTCCCAGAGTACAGATAGAATAAATTCATACCAAGACATATCAATATAAAATTTTAGTATGATGGAGACAGTGTTCTAGGGAGAAAGAAAAGATCATACTAAAGGAATCAAAAGTTGAAATTGTTACATACTTCTCACTGGACTAAAGTTCAAGGTCATTTGACACATCTGTAAAATTCTGAATAAAATTGACTTCAAAGGTAACATTCTATACTAAGTCAGATTTCAATCAAGTTTCTGAAAAGAATAAATACATTTCAGGCTAAAAAATATATTTTGCTTAGTCCTACACCTTAGGAAACTCCTGGAGGCAAGTTCCACCAGAGATGAGGAAGCAAACTAAGAAAGAGGGAGACTTGATAGGCCAGAAGCATCATATCCAACACACGAGAGAAAGAGTGGTCGTCATGATGCCACTGATGAGAGACTCCACCATGAAATCCTATCATGGAGGGTCATCCCTATATACAGGGGCATGGCAGAAGGCTCTGTGAGAATCTCAACTGGGAAGATGACATTAATGGAATATCTGATGTACAACAGTCTGGCCTCAGCAGTGAGGAATATATTCCAGGACCCCAGTGGATGCCTAAAACCATGAATGTACCAAACCCTACATACATGATGTGACTGAAAATGATAATGAATGCTTAATTTTTTAATAAAAATTATTACAGTTAAAGACACATTGCCATTAATCCTCTCAAAATCTTCCGCCTCATTTGGAACACACTTACACCATTATTCTTGCCACTCACTACCTGAAGCAGTTCTGCAGGTTCTCTTTCATGAATGTCTTTAGTTGCCCTATCATGGCTGCCTTGACGTCCCAAAAGGCTGCAAAATGTTCACAATCGAGATAGATACTAAGTGGCTGGCAGACGGGTAGTACACACTATGTAGTTGTATCAGGCAAAAAAATGATGTGCATCGCAGGCAAGGTGAAGCAGGACAACAGCTTTCACCTCACTATTCATATTGGTACAAAATTTAAAATTCATAAAACATTTATTTCTGGAATATTCTAATTAATTATTTTGAACCTTGAGTGAATGAAACCTGCATAAGTAAAACTATACATAAGGAAGGACTATTCTGTGTTGTTATATTTTTCATACTGACTCCTTTCACATAGTAATATGCATTCAAGTTTCTTTCATGTGTTTTCATGATTTGATAGTTCTTTCCAGCACTAAATAATATTTCATTGCTTATGTATACCACTGTTTATCCATGTACTACTAAAGCACATGTTAGCTACATCCAAGGCTTGGAAATTATGAATAAACCTGCTACCAATGTCCATGTGCAGCTTTTTGTGAAGAAATGGTTTCCATCTCCTTTGGGCAAATACAGAGGAGCACAACTGCAGGATCAAATGTTTGGTTTTGTGAAATGACCCAAACTGCCTTCCACAGTGTCTGCATCTTTTTACATTCCCATCAGCCATGAATGAGAGTTCCCGTTGCTCCACATCCTCACTTGCATTTGGTATTGTCTGTATGCTGGTTTTGGATATTCTGATAGGTGTGTAATGGTGTCTTGTTTTTCTTTGAGTATCTCTGATGCTGTATGACATGAGACATATGCTTATTTGCTATTCGTGTATCTTCTACTAAGCTCACAATTTAAAATTCAGATTGTTTGTTTTCTTATTGTGGAATTAAGAGTTCTTTGCATGTCTTGGAAACCAGTTCTTATCCGGTTTGTCTTTTCTCACAATCTGGAGAAAGTCTCCAAAGATTATCTCCGAAAATGTGACCTGTATTTTCATTCTTTTGAGTGTCATTTGAAGATCAGGAATTTTTAATTTTAATAAAGTCTAGTTTAGGGCTGGGGATCTAGCTCAGTGGCCTAAGCACCTGCCTGGCAAATGCAAGGTCGTGAGTTCAATCCCCGGTGCGGCAAAAAAAATAAAAAAAAATAAAAATAAAGTCTAGTTTATCCATTTTTTCATTCTTGAATCATGCTTTTCATCCCATATCTAAAAAACCATCACCAAATCTAAGTCCACTTAGCTTTCCTACTATTTTATCTTCTAGGAGTTCTAACTATGAACACCTGACTAACCTCTTCCTGATTCTATCTAGGAGTCCCACCCTAAGCTACCTCAACAGCATAAACTTAAGTGTGTTCAAAAGAGGCTTCTTATTAATAACAAAAGACATCCCTATCACTCAGAAAGATCCAAAGTTTTTAAGGACTCTGTGCTAGGAGAAGAGATAAAGACCACATATTTTTCTAAATATGCCACAATTACATGAGTTGATCTTTGAGTGCTGAGCCAGCCTTGCATACATGGAATAAACCACACTTGGGCATGACCACACTTGGTCAATTATTTTTATACATTTTTGAATTCAATATACTAATTTTGTTTGAGTATTTGCATTTGTGTTTTTGAGAGATATTAGTCTGTAAGTTTTTTGTTATGTCTTTTTCTGGTTTTGGTCCTAGAGTAATACTGATCTCAGAAGCAGAAGGAGGGTTTCCCTCTATAAGAGGTTGTAGAGAATTGGTATAATTTACTTATTGCTTAAGTTTTTGGAATAATTCACCACTAAGATCATCTGGGTTTGGTATTTTTCTGTTTTGGAAGATAATTAATTTTGCATTCAACTACCTTAATAGATACAAGCCATTTCTATCCATTTCTTGTGTAAATTTTGATTATGTCTTTCAAGAGCATATTATGCCTTTCAAGATCTTTTCTTTCAATCCATGTATCTAATTAATCAAATTTGAGGGTATAGAGTTATGCATAATCTTCCCTTAGTATCCTTTTAAGGTCTTTAGATCTGTAGTTGTGTTCTCTCTTTTGCTTCAGATGTTAGCACC
>RJWT010030070.1:0-14753 GCA_004365215.1 Cuniculus paca | reverse complement strand
AATGATTCCTTTAAAGAGGGACCAGATCAGTGAAAGACTATCTGCTTATTGTACAAACACAAGGACATCTCCCTAGATCAAAGGAAAGCTGTAGGATAAGTTTAAAAGAACAGGAATGGAGCAGAGAGAGGGTATTTTTATGTGATCGAAGAATCTATCCAGCTTGGGATAGATTGTTCCCATCAAATGGAAACTAATTGCATGCTTTGCATGAGAATATTCAGTTCACTTGAAATTATGAAAGGCTATATTGTTAAAAGAAATTAAATTTCATTTCTATAGGAAAGATGATGCAGGTCGTTAGAATATATATTAGCGAGGTTATGACTAGCAATGGCAAAGCACACCAGTGGAGGATTCTTGCTAGGAGAACCTGCTGTGGTAGTCCAAGAAGTTCCTTTATTATGTAGCAGAGATGCTCAAGATGTGCACAGGGCTATATCTTAGGTGATCAAAGAGGAAACTTTCTAAGGTCTTTTTTATCTTTGATTCTAGGAAGATGAAACAAACACTTTTTTTTTCATTTTAAGAAAAGTCTAATATATGAGACACAGCCAAGGTTCTTTTTTCCTGTGTGACAATGCTGCTGACACACAGTTGGAGACTGATTTATCATCACATTTAAGGAAAGCTTTTAACAAACGACAACACATAGCGACATTAGGCAGTTTCTTTTCCCTGCATAAAACAAAGTGATAAATGGTATGTGAATCTTAAAGCCATAATCCCTCCAGTGAAAATTCTAAAGTGTGTGAGTTAAAATATCTGAGAATTGCCTTTTCAAATTTACAAGGCATTTCATAGGAAAAGATTGAGTAAAGTTAGTTGAACTCGATTAGTTTCTTTTCATCTCAATGCCAGTCCTATATACCATTTCCATGCCTCATTTTTATAAAATGTATTACAATTTTTCCTTTGGAAGACTCAGGTGAGTGACATTTGTGGCTAGTTCTCCCCCCATTTCTCTGACACATATTTTTTATTGTTGGCACTTAAATTAAGACGCTCTAAAGTAGACCAGTCTGGGAGTGTACCCTTAATTCATAAATCATTGTTTTGTAGGAGAGAGTCAAGAAGGTCAAGCCAAGAGAAAGTCAAGGGGTGTTTCAAAGTTTTATATAGTGTCTGCCTATGTGATATCTGTGGCAACCTACTCACCCGATTACCTTCATTTCACACATACCTTCTTTTTCTTTGGATGTTCAGTTGGAGATTTGAGTCCCTTCAGACTCTAAATAACCATGCTGGCATAAAGTCCAGACCAACATTGGTAAACTATGGCCAGCTAACAGTCCAAATTCTGCCCACTGCCTGATCTTATGAAAAAACTTTCATTGGAACACAGCCATGCTAATCTGTTTTTGAATTGTCCATGGTTACTTTCTCACCACAATGACAAAGTTAAGTAACTGTGACAGTGTGACTCAAAAATGCTTAAAATGTATAGTATCTTGTCCTTAGCAAAAATAGTTTTATTATGCCTGGTTCAGTCCTTTTCAAGCTAGTGTTAATAGGGAATAGGGGTACAAGCAACAGACGTATTCCTTCTCAGTTCTTTTTTTTTTTTTTTTCCATGTCTTTTTGAGACAGGGTGTTGCTATACAGTTCAGGTTGGCCTTGAGCTCGCTTTGTAGCTCAGGCTGGTCTTAAACTTGCAACAATCCTCCTGCCTCAGCCTCCTGAGTGCTGGAACTATAGGCATGTGCCACCACACCTGCCTCCTTCTCAGTTCTTGCATATATAGAAAACTATTTTTTTATTTTATTTCCTATTATTGAAAAATTCACCAGATTTAGCTATAACTCAGATTCCATTTTTTAATATTCAAAAGAAAACCACTATTGTTCATGGATATTTCATGGTCTGTAGCTTTTCTATTTTATCATTTTTAATTAGTAAAAAAATTTAGATAAAACCGGTGATAGAGAAATAAAGAGACATTTTTTGGCTTGTTAGTTAGCTTTACCAATCTCCCTTTCTGCCAGCATCAGCTGAAATGACCAAATGTTTTTTTTTTTCAGTGACTTCAAACCATTGCTCTTCCATTGCTCACCTCCTTATCCCCCCTCCGCTCTTGTGCTGGCAATCATACTTTCAAGGGTTTAAGCACTCAGTCCTGATAAAAACATCCAGAGAATGCAGTGGGCCCTTTAAGGTAAAACAGATCTAATTTGCATGGGGATTTTTCTTGTTGCACAAATTGAGATTCCAAAAAGGAAATAATATTCTATGTAGTAAGTTTGAGTTAGGATCCTGAAATCGTAAAGTTTCTTCCAAACAGCCTGCTCATAAATCCTTTTAAGCATACAGCCCTTAGCACAAGTCCCTACTAAATTAAATATCAAGCAGAACTAGGAAAGGATTGGTAAGTATATTTGATTATTTTATAAGGTTGGGAGAGAGAAAGCATATGGGAACTTGAACCCCTAATTGCTGCTTCTCCCTCCTTGCTCTTTCAGTCTCCTGATGAGTTGTAGAATATTCCAAGCTACTTTCCTGGGTATCCATGTCCTATTTGTCTTCAGTTCTGATCAAGTGTCAGTTGTACTTCTTCCAAGAGCATAGGGAATTCAGGCTGGTTTTCCTTTGTAATGTTGAGATTCTTTCTTTGGAGAAGAAATTCCAAACTTTGGGGCACTTTGCCACATTACCTGAAGCAATAGAATAATTCAGCTGTGATCTAGCAACTTTCAAACTTCTTTCCTAGAGAGCCAGAGAGATTAAGCTCTCCATAACTCTTCTTTTCCAAATACTGAAGAACAAAATAAAAATCAGTAATATCAAAAGACAGCTGGAAGCATGAGTGTATTCCACAGCACCAAAAAGGTAGGTTATTAAGATAATGGTCAGTATTTGAGTTCTAATTCCTGGCTGCATTTAGCTAGTTACACAATCTGAAGGAGTCATCTCACAACATCAAAAGGTGTGTTCATTGTGGAAAAAGTGAGAGAAGACACTTGATTTTGAAGTTTTTCTTGCAAACATATTTGGATAACATTCACATTCTGAACTATGAGGGATGTCAGTCTCTGGAACGGGTTTTTAGAGTCTGGGAAGTCTGGGAAGATTTATGTCACTCTCTCACTAGTCTTAACTAAACAGAACTTGCAGGACAGGATAGGTCCTCAAATGTCCTTGATAAGATAAATGGTTGTTCTTTTTAGGAGGTTGTATTCTTGGACTAAATGTGCATCATTGGCAGTTTCCCGGTAGAATGGGAGAAAAAGAGTACATAGTTTCCTTTCCCATCAGATCAGCCAAAACAACTTTGTCCCGGAGAAAAAGACATGCTACCAACAGATGGAGACTGTACCATTATATGTGCTGTTTTACCTAGAGTCAAGAGAACAATGCAACTTTTTCTCTAGGCCTATAATTTTATGATTTGTAGGTTCTAAGGCTCTGATTTCCTAGTCTATGTTTTAAACTTTGAAAAGCACACATTTTTATTGAGACGAAGCTTGCCCTAACAGGTGTGGGTGGGACAGTTCATTAAAGACCAGCATATGAAAAGACATTAAATCCTCCCCTTAGTTTTCATAGAAAAATCTCAACAGTGACACCATAATATTTGACCTTAATCATTGCACCTGGAGTCATTCACCAAGAATATCACAGGAATTTTGCCAACAAATTTAGCTCTGCACCTTAACAGTACGATGCTTTTGAAATCACATTCATCCATACTTTTTAGGTGGTTTTAAAGTAGCTTAGTCAGCCTTGATAAATTAGTTCTTTCTCTGAAATAGGGGAATAATATAACTCATTATTAGCACATTTTATGGAAATGGCATCAATTCAAATTGTTAGTAATTTAAGATGCATATTTCAAAAGCCCATGATTTAATTCAGTGGAATGAATAAGATTAAATTCGCTCTAACCTCTTGTCAAGAAACGAGTACAAGGAGATGCTGGGATGAATGGGAGCGGTCTTGGTAGCAAAGCATACTTGAGGATTTAAATCAATAAATGTCCTTTTACTACTGGAATTCCATTCAAGGCTACTGTGCCCACGGACAGCAGTGATGCTCCCACAGTCTTTCATTCTAGGTATAAAAGGACTCAGAATGCATCATCCTTGAGAACATTCAGAAAGAAGTGTCTGCTGAGGATTAGGACAAAAAGGAAAGAAAAGCCACATTGTCCAAGTCCCAAACAAAAATACACAAATACCTTTCTTCTTATATTTTGGACTCTGATATATGGGTAAGAGAATTGAAGTCAGTCTTACAGGAAGTCAAAAGAATATTTAACCCAAGTATCCCACCCACAATAATGTCATCCATCTTCATTGCCAATGCCCAAGGTCAGTTATGGTGAACGTTTTAGAGCTTTCAATGATACAAATAGCCCGCTATGGCACATGGACTGTAGGTTTGGCACCATTGCCCTAGGTCAAGGTTCTTGGCATTTTCACTTGGAAAACTAACTGCAAAAGCATTGAAACTGGTTTCTTCGTTGCAAATCTCTTTAGCCCCAGTGCACCTGCTTTCCCCACTGTTAAACTCACTGCAACTTACTAGAATGGAAATGAGATCTGATCATTTCCATGCTTAAAATTCTTCTATATCTCCCATAATAGTTGTGGCAAACTTCAGGGTTGTTAGGATAGGACTTGAGGCCCCTTTCTGGCCATCTGGGCTCTATCTGCACCTCTAGAGGAATGCTCTGCTCCCACCAAGACAATCAATATACAATTCTCTATGAAATTTGTCTTTTCGAGTTTCAGATTCAATGTACTTGCCATTGAACTCATTTGAGCTGAAACTCGCTGGCTAAAAAATGATAGCTAGATTTACAGGGCTCTTACCTTTGAGGCAGACATAATTCTGAGGTTTTGCACTTATCCATGTGGTCAATCCTCTCAGCACTAGTAGGAAGTAGGTGCTTCTATTCTCCTTGCTTTATAAAGGAGGTGCTTTATAAAGGAGGCGCCTACAGCATGGAGCAGTTCATTGAGTCACCTGAGGTGCAAAAAGAAGTAAGAGCTGGGATTCCAGGTCATGCGATCATACATAAGGTACTTTGGTGCTTCTAGATCTCTTCCTTGAAAATCCTGTCCAGAGACATTTCACTGGGATACCTCCATTATGTTCTTGACCTGATAGGTAACGTGTATCCGTGCTCTTCTTTTTTTAATTTAAGAGAAAAAAAGACACCGAAAATAAAAACAATAGCAAAAGAGACAAACAAACAACAACAAACCCAAAACAATAACAGTAGAGGTTTACAAAACAAGATGATAGGAATTTAAAATGGTTGTAATATTGCATATTGTTATCTTCAAAAGCGTTGCTTATATTACCAGATATAGACATATAAAATTGATCTAATCATATGAGTATTAACTGTTCTTTTCCAAGAACTAATACAATTAGTAGTATAGTCATTTTTGCTATCTTATGTGTGTGTATATATATATATATATAAATTTATGTCTTTTTCCTTTTTCCTTCCTTCTTCCCTCCTTTCCTCTATCCTAGTTACTTTTCCTCTGAGCAGTTTCTTACCCTTACACAATATATATTGTAGATTTTAGATCATACTTACTCTTTCAGTTTCTTACAGTGGGAAGAAAATACGGTATTTACACATGTGAGTTTGATTTATTTCACTTATGAATATGGTCTCTCTATATTCTTTAATGTCCTGCACCTCCCCCATTATAGTGCATTCAGCACTGCACCTGCCGAGTTCCAAGAGCAGCTATGATCTCGGCGCTCTCCCATCTTTCCATGCATAATTTATTGCAAATACTTATATAACGGTGAACAATTCACTGGCTTCTATGATAAATTATTTCCTTGTTTAAAAATTTTCTATCTTCCTAGGGAGTAATTTAGCCTCTACAAGACAATAGGTATTCAGTATTGAGTGATGAAATAAAAGAGTAAACGGATTGATAGACTTTTTCCTGGTGTTCATCTGGAAGTAGATCAGCTTCCATCAAAATAGCTACCCTCCTTATTTTGCGTCGCCATTTTTTTTTTTGCCATTCTCTTCATTTAAATACTACCTAAGATAACTATGCAACTTTAAAGAAAAAGTTTTCTTGCATGGCCTGTGGTTTGTAGGAAATATCATACTATTCAGTTTTTGCAGCATAACGGAAAAATTACAACAGAATTTTTTGAGATTGGTCTTTGCTATAGCAAGAAAGGAAATGAAACACCTTTTGTGTACTGGATGTTGTTCTAAAGATTTTGTTTGACTTCATTTAATTATATCCATCTTTTTGGATAAGCATAGTTATTTCCATTTTATAGTTTTGAGTCATTAAATATCTTATCCACGTCACACAAAGAATAATCTTCAGAGTGAAAACCCAAACTCAGATCTACAGACTCCCGAAGATCCTTGTTTAATGCCTATTCAGTGGCATAGAGGTCTGAGGCCAGGTGGAACTAATCACTCCTTGAGATGACAAAGTCAAATAAATTCACAAGTAAAATAAACCTATTTGACTTTATTATGCAGGGGTTAATTTTGTCTTGCATTTGCCAGGATGGTAGAAAAGAGCACCTCTAGGGTAGACTGTTAGTATGATTTTTTCTCATTTGTTGTGTAACTTTAGGCACTTGGTTGAATACCAACAAACACAGTTTCTTAACTTGAAAAAAAGGCATAACAGGGCTGAGGATACAGCTCAGTGGCACAAGCACCTGCCTGGCAAACGCAAGGTCCTGAGTTTGATTCCTGCTACCAAAAGTGAAAAGAGAAAAGAAAAGAAAAGAAAAGAAAAGAAAAGAAAAGAAAAGAAAAGAAAAGAAAATCAGGCACAATAATGAAACCTTCTTTATAGGATTATTGAACTCAAGCTCCTGATCCAGTAGTCCAGCATCTGAGGAGAAAGATTCTCATGCTTATTTAGCTCAGTACTTCTACTGTCTCCTGTCTGACTGGAATATGCCACTCTTTTTTCTTGCTCTTCTTTCCCCAAGAAGTTATGGTTCTCTTGCCACAACGCTAAGTCATATGCTTTATGTCTAAATCATGCTACATAAATTGTAGTCAATTACCTAAGGTTAACAACTGAAATTCCCAGTAGTAGTAAAGAAGGTAGTCATTTGTAAGTCATTCATAGTAATCTTTAGTAACTGATAATTAGACACTAATTAGCTCATTTGCTTAGTGTTGTTTTTACTTAGTAAGACATTCAATGAGTTAATTACAAGAAAAAGAATTGAGTGGTAATTAAATGCCAATTAAGGCTTTTTATATATGTAAGGAAAGCATATTGGTTAACTAATAATGTTTAAAACTAAAACAATGAACTACATGCTTTAAGGTAATGTGATAAGAATTGTTCTACCCTTATAGTGATTACCATGATGCATTAGTCTAGCTTCCTATGCAGCAGATTAAACAAGTTTCAGGTTATTAGGATTTCTCAGCCTCAGCTCTCTGGACACGTTGAGCCCAAAAGTAGTTTGTTGTAAGGAGCAACCTTATGCATTGTAGGCTGTTCAGCAGTTTCACACACTTTTATTCATTGGATGCAGCAGCACCTTTTCAATTGCATCAACAAAAATGTCTCCAAACATTATCAAATGTCCCTGGGGTGTGGTAGGGATGAGGATGGAAAACCTCTTCAAGTCAAAAACAACTGAGTTATACCCTAATTTTTAAATTTTTTTCTTTGATTTCTATTCAAGATTATTTAATTTTCACTATTTCCTGAAGTTGAATTTTTTATGCTGATTATAACATCTTCAGGCTTCACTGATCAAATATATTGCTAAAAATTAACTGCTACAGTGGTAAGGATTAGGCACCAAATTAGGAACCTAAAAATGTGGACTCATAGTAAGTGTGCCATCAGTGACTGGTCGTGGATGACCAATGCATCATCTTTGATCACTGTGCCAGTTTTCTCCTCTGTATAACAAGCAGTGAAAACCATCTTTACTTTGGATGGAGGTTTAGGACTTCTCATGCCAAAAAATGTTTCTCAACCTTTTTCCTATGGTCGCAGGGATGTTCTATAATCAACCAGAACATCCCCTGATTTGTTAAACTTCTTCTCTAGTTAAAATATATTTATTGAGGGCTTTCATTGTGTGCTGGATACTTCTAAATACTGGGGACAAATCAGTGACTAAAACAGAAAAATACACATTGTGTTAGCATGAGACAGAGAGTATTGAAACAAAAAAGCAGTGTGGGAATAGAGAGTTTAGTTTTAAAGAGAGTGTTATGGAAGTCTTGTTCAGAAGAAGCTAAGCCTTAACAAAAACAGTGAAATGGACCACATAGATATCTGAGGAAACATATCCAAGACAGAAAAATAGTGCCAAGCCAGTTTTCTTTATCTCATCCAAAAGCCAATTAACCTAAATGGACATTATAATTAATCTTGATCATAAAGTTGAAGTCGAGCATTCTGTTAGCAACATCTCATGGCTTTTCCTTTTCAAATGTATTAAATATGCCAATAGGATATTTTTAAGTGAATGTATACCTTTTTAATGCAGTATTGGTATAAATTGAAGAAATGGGGAATATCATTGTATATACTAAAGACGAATAGTGAAAGAAAAAATGTTATAGTTCCCAATAAAAAATAAACACGCATTGTGTTGCCGTCATCTAATGTTAAATTAATTGTCTTTGCTAATTTGAGTTTTTTGACAATAGTATTTCAGCACCACATTAAGAAGTCACTTTATGACCTACACACTTTCAAATCTTCGAGATTACTATTAAACCACTACTTGTTTTAATTAGCCTAACAAATTAGATAAACATTGATCTTTAGAATCTCAATCACATGATATAAGTCTGGCACAACTGCAGTAAAGAACACATTCTGCTGTTACTGAATTTTTCTATTCTTTTCAGACAACAAAGTGGAAGGACAGATCACCAACCTTCATGTTATCGTCAAAGCGTGAAAGCTGAATTTTTAAAAATAATAGTTTAAAAAATACCGCAATTCTTTTTCTGCTATTGACAAATAAAAATTATATATAGTTATGGTGTGCAGGGAAATGATTCAAAATATGTATATGTTCTAGGATGGCTTCATCAATCTAGTCTATCTATCTGTCAATCTATCTATCTGACTTCACATTCCAGTTAATTCTGTGATTGATTAACAAGCTCACATCCATTATCTGTGCCATGACTCCATCACTGGCTTTTTTTTTTTTTTAAGATTTCTTGGATCATTTAGAGTGTCTTATTATCTAGTAATTCCTCAGGAAAGATGCAAAACAACTGATTTCCTCAAATTCTTGTATGTTCATAAAAGCAGGTGTTATACTTAAAAGTCAGTTTATTTGTGAATAAAATTCTGAGCTCACATTCTTTTCTTTAATAATTTAAATATATCAATCCATTCTTTTCTAGAATAATACAGTGATATAAAATAACACTTTAGTTTTACTTTCATTGTAAGTGAACTTGTTGGTTTGCTTGAATGTCCAAAGGAATTTTTCAGAGTCTAGTAATTTCACTGAACACAATAAGTCTTCCTTTATGTCCTTATGGGTTGATTTTCCTAGGTAGATTGTGTACCCTTACCTTTCTAATTCTTATTAATGTTGTACTTTCATGTCTTGTATCATTCTTAGTGCTGTCAAAATGAAGAAAGCCAGACTCTAGTTAAGTTGTGAAGGGCAGAATATTTTCAGTGATATACTTTTATGAACAGGGGAAGAGTTCAGCATGAACTGAACTCAACTTCTATTTGTTCTGAAGCAGTCTTGTGTTTTAAATGGAGAAAGAGAAACTGAGTAGGAGGTAAGTGGGAGTTCAGTAGAGTTAGGAAAGTGAAAAAGTACAGAAAAGCAGAAAAAGAGGGCTGGTGGTATAACTCAGGGTAAGTGTGCTATTTTAGGATTAGTTAGGACCTTGGTTCAATCCTCAGCACTTCCAAACAAAGGTGGAGAAATGCGGGAAGGGAGGAATTGGCCTAGTGACATCCATCTGGGCTGGTTAATTGCAGTTTATTAAAGTTAGGCTGCTTTTTTCCCACAGAGGTTAGGAAACAGGGGTTCTGTCTTGAAGGATTGACTGAAAAAAGGGGTAAATTCTTTTGGAAGCTTTGACTTTTCTCAAGCAGGCACTTTAAGAGGGCTTGAGTCACCATAGCAGGTGGCGTTGAGCTATTTGAAACTATGTTAATGTTTCTCCAAGATTTTAGGCGAAGGTGGAGGCTGGTTGGAACTTGGCAGCAGAGAGAATGTTTGTCAAGGGCTTTTAGATTGTTTCAGGAGGGTGGGTCACAGTTTTGATTTGTTTGGTCAACACATCTTTTTCATGTTTTTTCCTCGTTTGCAGGAGTGTGATCCTTTTTCCATTTTGTTTATAGGAACTTTACATGTCACTTGCCCTCTGCCCTTTTCAGTTGCTTGTTTTTATGTGAAATGGTTTTCCTGAATGTCTAAGAAGTAGCTATTCTATTTTCACATCTCTGGACCTCCTTCTTTCATTTCTTTTCTCTCATTGTGAGAAACATCATCCATTCCAAGAGCTGCGTCTTCTCTGGTGCACCCCTTACCTTTATCAGCGTGGTCTTTTCTTACAAGCTCATTGCTCTTTACCCTGTTCAATTGGGTTTCTCTTTCTAACAGTGACTCCTCAGCAGGTTTCATCCTGGAAGGGGCTTTGGGTCATTAATTTGAGAGATCATAGGGTCTATATTGTTTTCAGTACCTTCAGGTCTTTCTGTAGATTCCTTTGGCCCCGATGACTACGTGGGAGTTTTTAAGCCCCTCCCAGGCTGCAGTGTGTACTGTGCCATGAGTACCTGTGACAGTCTTGGGGTTCTCCTGTCTTTGGGTTCGTATGATGCCCTTGGAATTTCCTCTTGAATAGAAGCTGATGGTTTATGTGAGATTTTTGTTCGACTATTTCAATTGGAAAATTCAAGGAGAATCACACATCATATGGTTATCAACATTGTGATCAGTCCACAATTCCATGCATACTTTTTAATCACACACTATTGTATGTAAGAGGTTCCCCTGAGTCACTTATCCACAAAGAGGGAGCATAAACAAATTTAGAGAAAATATGAGTGACATACCACTTCTGCCCTCCTCATAGCCAGCTCCAGAGAGTGACTATAATCTTTCCCACTGTCTCCTATTGTAGTACCCTCTACATAAAACTTCACAGCTTGGAAATCTGTAAAAGAAAATTCAGGCTGTATAGCATGAAGAAAACATGAAGGTTTTTTCCTTTCAAACAATGTCTTGCAGACATAGCACTTTTTGTCCACAGCTGGTCTCAAAACTTTGAAACTTGAGAATTATTTGGAATGTGGAGGGATGGGGCTGAGGGTAAAGCAGGATGAAGGAAAATGCTGGGAAATGGTCAGCTCTGAGTTCTAGAATCTCATTATTTCCTGTAAGAACAGTATACAACTGAGTCAGTGCCATTTACAGACTGTGGGGGGAGAGAACAAGGCCTCACCAAGAAGCAAGCCCTCCTCTGTGAACTAGCACCATGCGTGGGCCACAGGTGGCAGAGGAACAGCTAGACTCCAGCCCCTTCTGGCTCGTGGGCTGGCAAGTAAGAAATACTGGTCACCTCCCTGCCCCCACCATAAGCTACCAGCTGATCCAGAGAAACACAGGCTGTGATGACAGCTATGGAGGTGAAATGCAATTTGATGTCTGTGGTGTTTTGGTGTTTCACTGACTTTGCAGGTCTAAGGCCAGTGGTCTGATCATCTGTTCAGAGGATAGTGGTATGCATTGCGGCATCTGGGGGGTTTTTCTGAGGGTGGTAGCCATTTTTGATTCCCTATTGTTTTGTTTTGAAGTCCTGTATTGTTTTCATTGTTTTATTGGGTTGGGTTTTGTTCTGTTTTGTTTTGTTTATGCTCTATTTGATGGCATGAGCAGCTATTTCAAAGATAGCAAGATATATTATGGTAGCCATTTTGGATTTACTATTGTCTTCTTTTGAAGTCCTTTATTGCATTCATTGTTTTGCTTCTATTGTTTCTATTCTATTCTATTCTGTTCTGTTTGATTTTTACTATGTTTGAAGGTATCCATAGCTATTTTGAAGACAACAAAAGGCATTATGGGTAACTATTGTTGATTTTGTAATGTTTTAAACTCCTGTATCACTTACACTGGTTTGTTTTGATTGGCTTTATTCTGTTTTATTTTCCTTGGTTTTATGCTCTTCAAAGTAAAAAAAGAAAAATATGCAATAACAACACACTGAAATGTTTCTTCTCCATGCTAACTGTTGTACAGTGTTGTAGCCCTCAACAGCTGCAAACCTCAGATGAAACAAAAGACCTCTGGTTAAGAACTTGCTAGGGAAATAGTTGTGGAGTAAATGAGAGCACTATGCTCAAGGTTATCAGCACTGCCCTTCAGCCTTGACCCTGAAGAGTCCCTTTCCAAAGTCTGGTGGAAACACTGAGTCTTCTATCTAGTAATCTGTCTGAGTGTCCTGATCTTTCAAAGGTGCGCTCAGCACATTCTGCTGAAACCCAGATGCTTCCGACTTTAACTTCGGTTTCAGGTGTTAAAGGAGATTAGACCTGAATAACAGTTGGGAAAATAATCTCTACTATTAGGAAGCAAATAAATCTTTAACAGTATTAAAAAGACACTTTGAAGTTTTTGTTCTACCTTTTATTTTTTTCTTCCACCAGTCTTCTTTTTTAAACAACATATTGCAGGGTTAAGTGTAAAAGAATCAGTAGCACATGGCTTAATCTTCCCTTAAATCCCCTTTGGGCTTGGGAAATTAATTGACAAACCCAGTGGCAAAGCTTTCCGGTAGAATTTGGTACTCCAAATTTAGGAAACGTGACTGGAATTATTTAGGGACTGCAGTTATTGTCAAGGCCTCCTTTTCCATCGTCTTTTCTAACGTCTTCAAGGGTGAACATGAATGAGAATGCCTCCTTCTTTGCCAGCTCCCTCAAGCTTCCTGAAACAGTTTCCCCTCTGATTTTATTTCTCTAAGATTTTTTTTATTAAGAAATATCCATCAGTTAATTTCAAACCATTGGTTTCATTGCCTCCTTCAGACTGAAATGTTTATACATGGACAAATGCAAAGGCGAGGAAGACTGAACTGAATTGTTTATCTACTATGTAATGTTCCAGAAGTCTCATGAATTCTAGATATCCCATAGAGAACTCAAGATGACATAAAAGGGATTAGGTGTATGATTAATCTCTGGGATTAATTTTAAAGTTCCTCACAACGAGTAAAAATTAATTAAGGTTCCTTTGTGTCTGCCAGTATTGAAAAAAGAGTCAGTGTGGTAGGCAGGGAAGGCTCTAGGCTTTGGATAGCAGAATGATTACAGTCGGTTCATCTCTCTGGTACTCACTAGTTCCTTGACTCTTTACACAAACTAAGCTAAAACTGCAGATTTATTGCTAGGGCCCTTAGGAACACTGGTGACCTCTTGTCTGGGCCTGGCTAGGGATGAGCTATGGGGTCTAGGGATCTAGGGATAAGGCACAATCATCAGGGAAGTGCCCTCTACTCACATTTTATCCAGTAGCTCCAAAGATAGCAAATGTCTGCAGTGACTAAGAACTATCGATGTCACAGTCAGCCACCCCAGACAATCCTCTTTTTACTTCTTTGTAACCTCACTCCTATCACTTAAGGACACAAACTGCCCTCCTGCTTCCTGAACTATTTACTTTGCTCTCCTCAACCTTGTACACTTTCTCTGCTAAGCAAGGAGAAAGGAGAGGGGTTGCTTTTTTGACCTATGTTTTGGGGGTGGAGCTATATGGGTCTGGAGACTCAGAGAGGCATTAGACTTCTCATCTACCCCATCTGGGGGAATTTTAATCTCATAAACATCCATTTCTACTATAAAATGGTAGAATAGGCCAAATTACGCCTTCCCATGAGCCAGGAGCAGCTGCCATGGGGAACTGGAAGAGAATCAAGGAGACAAACCACACCTTCCTGTGAACCAGCCAGTGCATGGGAGACAAGAAGAGCAACCTCCCCTCCCCAGTAAGCAATGGGCTGATTCAGAGGAAGTCAGGCTGAGATGATAGCAACCAAAGTAAAAAAATTAACTTAATGCTTGTATTGTTTGATTGACTTTGCAGACCTAAAGCTGGTAGTCTGAGCATCTATTTGGGGGATAACAATATGCATTATAGCAACTATGGGGGATTTCCTTTTGTATTGTTTTTGAAATCCAATGTTTTGTTCCACTTTACTGCTTTGTTTTATTTCTGTATCTGGTAACCTGAGCAACTATTTTGAAGATAACAATATGCAATATAACAACTATTGTTAAATTCGTATCATCTTGTTTTGAAAACCTATATGGCTATTGTTGTTGTTTTGCTTTTGCTGTTTTTTTTTGTTGGTTTCTTGATTTTTCTGTTATTTCTTTTTTTGTTCAAAATAAAAAAATAAGTAAAACAACTTGACCTCATAGCTTTTCAGTGGGAATTGAGTAAACTGTGTTCCACAGCATTCTCAATGCTGTAAATGGCATACAAAAGGGGTTCATTGTTAGAACTTTTCCATTTTTCTTTCTCTTGGTTTATGAAATTCTACATTGACCATGAGGGCTAATATCTATCCGTAAGGGTAACTGTGAGTTCAGATGGTTCTGCTGTGTGCAAGTTGACTGAAAGTTTTAGGCATTGTAATGAATCTTGGAACAGTTATTCCCAAAAGCCCTTTAAAGGACATACCTACACAAAGCAAGGTGCCCCTGAAAACACAAGCTGCTACTCAGCAACTTTCACATGTGGGAATAGACGGTCTTTTCCCTAAATAACTACAA
>RJWT010030069.1:0-14745 GCA_004365215.1 Cuniculus paca | reverse complement strand
AAAAAAAAAAAAGGTAAGTACATAAAACATGATCACATTTCTTGAAAGCACTGAAATTAGAATTTATATCCAATCATTCCAATTCTTAAGTGACCCTCTTTTCTAAACATTCTGATTAACCAATAATAACACATAATTTGGTTGTTGAGAATGATTGAAATGTTCAGGATCTGAAAATAGATACTTCGATTTCTTCTGTGGATACCATTTAACCATAATTTATCTCTGTAATTGCTGTGAATGTAAAGAAAATTTCCTTCAGTATATGGCATTCTTTGTACTCCGATACCAAAGTAATTTGTCTCATTTTTTGTGATTATTTCCTGAAGAATGAAAAAAAATTGGACTGAGGTATCAAATCTCACTAAGTTACTGCACATTATTGATTGGATCAAGGGTTTTTTTCCCTTGAGGTTTAAAATACTAAAACATGCATTTATTTCCTATCATGAAATGGTGTATTGTTTGCATAACTAGCACTTACTACATTGTGACTAAATAATGCTGGGTTAAAAATAATGATGGTTACTCCAATAAGCACAGATCCTTGTGAAATTCCTTCTGGCAGTAAAATGCCTCATTCCCTCCACAGGTTTCTCAGATAACTAATTCTAACTCATGTTTTCTATTTTCTGACCTGCTAGAAATGAAAATACTTTGTTATTGTAAAAATATATTTATTCTCTGGCTGTAACACAAATATTTACAAACGTGTAGATGCAAATCCATTGCCCAGTACTTTCATCAAAATCTAGATGACATTCAATAAACATTAGCCAGAGTTCTTGGGACAGAATGCCTAGCTACTATGTCAGGACCATACTCTTCTTAACTACACAAATGTGGTCAAGTTTCTTAATCTCTCAGTACCACTGTTTACCTGCCTGCAAATTTGAGTTAACTTGCATGACAAAATCATAATGAAGTTGTATTATATGAGAAAAAAATAGTGTGCAGCAGATAGGTAAATAATAAATAAAAGTTGTATACTATCGTTATTAAAAGTACTATGCCTTTAACTGCTATTGTGACCCAGTAAATATAGATACCAAAAGTTTAAACATAGCTATAAATAACATGAATTACCTACATCAGAATTTTTATTCTGAACACAGAATACTTTTAATTATACTTTTCAACCCATTATTATTATCATTATTTTTGCTATTTGAACTTTAGGTAAAATAGTTTAACTAGTCAACCCACAGGCCATTATATAAGATTAATATTGTTGGAACACACATTTTCTCACTAAATTTTTGTCTTACCATAATACTAACACAAACCAACCAAATAATAATTTGACCAATTCTGGCATATGTAGGAAACCTTCCAAGAAGCTGTTAGTGTGGTGCAGAATTCTGCTTTTCAACATTAATTTAAACACATGCATATACATATATTCATTTAACGGTTTATCTGTATTTGTGTGTACAGTTGTGCATCATTTAATGACAAGGACATTTCTGAAAATGCATTGTTTCACATCCTTAATGTGAACATCCTCAAGTACACTTACACAAATCCAGATGTTATAGCCCACCACACACACAGGCTGTCATATAGCCCGGTGTTCCTAGACTATGAGCAAAGCATGCTCTAATACTGACATTTGAGGCAACTGTCACAAGATAGGAATTATTTATGTATCTAATCATATCTAAGCATAGAAAAGATATAGTAAAAATACAATTTAAGGAGAAAGTATGGTACATTTTGATATAGTTTGGATCTGAAAATTTCTCCCAAAGGCTTACATGCTGAAGGCTTGCTTTCTGGTGTGGAGTTATTAAGAAGTTGCAGAAGCCGTGAGGCCACTCAGAAGTCTCTGGATCATTTAGGGACATTCTCAGAAAGGACAGCAGGACCCCAACTTCTTCCTCTTATCCTGCCTTTTGGTTTCTGAACACGAAGTGAGCAGTTTTGTTCACCCCTTTCTCCCTGCCAAAATCATCACCTAAAATAATCTTTTCTCCCATAAGCTGTTAGTTAGTCTTGGGAATTTGTTACATATTAGTGGTGACAAATTGACTCCCACCCACCTTCATAGGATGGGTACAGCACACACATGGAGCTTGTAGGACAGCGAGTTGCTCCAGCTGAGGCGGTGAGAGAATGTAAAGAGCTAGGACATCACTGTTCATGGCTGTGGGATTATAAACACTGCACACTTCAGCTATGCTGCATTTGCAGGGAATTCTTCTGCAGTTAACATGCCTTAGTTCACCTTAACTTTTTATTTTACAAAAGTTTTAGCTTTTCTACTCATAATACTGCCTAGCTTAGAACACAAATACATTGCCCAGCTGTGCAAAATACTTTCTTTTCATCTGCATTCTATAAAAATATTTTCTTTCTTAATATCTGCATTCTTTAAGTGTTTTTTCTCTTTAATTTTTGTTATTTTTAAAAATTTTTACTCTTTTACTAAAAAACAAAACAAAACAAAACCACAAAAAAACAAAGACACAGTCAGAGATCATGGTGCATACCTGTAGTGCCAGAACCTTGAGAGGCTGAGAGGTAAGGATTGCAAGCTTGCAAGTTTGAAACTTAGTTAGAGGCAACAATGTTTGGAAATAAGAAAATAAAGAGGATAGAGGGCTAGGGTTGTAGCTCAGTGTAAAGGCTCTGGATTCAATCGCCAGCACTAAAAACTAAACTAAACTAAACTAAAAGCTAAGACACAAAATATGTATTAGCTTAGGTCTAAACAGGGTCACATGTATCATTTATGCTGTCTTCTACCTCCCCCAGTATGTCCCATCAGAGTATTTTCAGGAGCGACAATATGCATGAAACTGCCACTATCTGTGACCACATGTCCCTCTGGAATTCCTCCTGAAAGACCTGCCCAAGGCTGTTTTGTGGCTAACCAATTTGCAATAAATAGAAAATCTAAACTCTAAAATAACAATGAAAAGCATAGTAACTATGTAAATCAGTAGCAGTCATTCACCATCATCATCAAGTCTTACGTACTTGCATAATTAAATTACTATTCTTTATATGACCAGAAGGGTAGTAGGTTTTTTTTTTTACACCAGCATTATGACATACATGTGAATGACATATACCAAGACAGCTACACTATTCACAGATAGGAATTAAATCGTTCCATTATAATCTTGGTATACGGGGTTTATCATTGACCAAAACTTCGTATGACTGTATATACAATTTTTTTTTAATATGATCAGCTTTAGACAATTTTGTGTTTTAGAGCTGAGAATTAAAGCTAGGGCCTCACAAACAGTAAGTATGTGCTCTTCCACTGAGCTACAAAGCCAACCCTCATGAAAATAAGCTTTAGATTAACAATACTGAAGTGCAAAGAACAAATAAAATTAAAGTTTTTTCCTCAAATGGTAGAGTTCAATAAATGATGCGGTAAAGCACAGGGGCAGGTTCAGATATAGGCAGTCTATTTACGTGAATTATTATATCACAATAAGTCCTTAAAAATGTTTCACAAAATTAACACGAAATGAACATGTATATTTTTGTGATAAAGTTATTTTAGGTTTTCTCAAGTCTTAGAAAACTAAACATTAATTTTAAAATTTGTGATTAAATTACAATCTAAAACTATATTTACAGATGATACCAATTCGCATCACTTTGTATCCATCATTCTTTGCCTAGAGATCTTATATACAAAATGATTTAAATAGTCACTACTAATTACTATGTTTTTTCTTGGAAATTCTTGTCACATTCAAACAATTTTAAACCACTTATTTATATGATGTCCTGTATCGAAACTAAATTATTAAAATAATTCATTTAATTAAGAAACACAAAATCTTCCTTGATACATTTCATTTAGTGTTTTTCTATTACTGAAGTGTTTTATATTTCCCCAATTTTAATATCTAATTCCATAACCTGGCACACTATTGCTTATAGAAATATAGCAGTATATACGTAAATATTAACATAGATATTGACATAGGAATTTATTATGCAAGCACTTTTGACTCTTGAATATTGCCTTTTCCTGATTTACTTTGTAAGCTATATAACTTAAATTTTAATAAGTTTTTGAATGTTTTAACATTGTGCCCTTTAAATAGAATAACTTTTATTACGAAGAAATCAAAGATTCTTTATAACAACTGAGATGTAGTTCTTAATAACCCAAAAAACTCAAAATTTATTTAGAAAAAAGTGCAAAATAGTCATACCATGTGCAAATTTCTTTCCCCAAAACTGATTTTATAAATCATAAAGGACGAGTGAGTTGATTAATCTTCGTCTGTCTTTACAGGGAAAGCTGGAGAGTAAGTTGAATTTGACTGTCTCTGGGGCTCAGCGTTTCTACAAGTCAGATGAAGTTTCCTGTAATTATGACTTAGAGGGTAATTTTGAGATTTAGCATATAAAGTAGCCATGATGTGTTTAGTACAGTTTCCTGGTTTTCAAAATGGTTCCCCAGATGGAGTGGTAGATACATCTTGCATAACTCAGAAAACACATTCATTGAATACAAAGATGTCTGTACAATGCAGTTCTAGTAGCAACACTGTGTTGTGCATTTATAAAGTTGCTACAAGGGTAGATCACAGGTTACCTACTCTCATTTCAAAACAAACCTACAAACAAACAGAAGCCTAATGTCATTTTCAGATGTGATGGATGTTATTGTTAGCTTAACTGTAGTGATGGTTTTATAGTGTGTGCATATGTCCAGACTCATCAAATTGTACACATCAATGCGGTAGTTTTGGGAAAATCAACTCACTGTAGTTCAATAAAGCTTTTACAATTATTAATGGAAGAAAGAAGAATGAGACTTTTAAAAATGGAATAAAATCTGGGTTAATGAAATGTAAAAAATTAAAAACATCATCAGGCATTAACATTAGCTTGGTAGAGGTGAAAAATCACTTTACTTATCCACATAGTTTCTATTATTTAGGTCAAGTAATCTATGAAGTTTCTTACTGGTTAGTAATTCTGTTTAAGACACACAAGTCTAAGAACTTTTTCTTCCACATTAATAGTGTGTCTTTATGAAAATTTTCATTAAAATTATAAACAAATTAGGATTTGAATTTACATTGAGATCCACCCTGGTTTTATCTTCAGACTTTCTAATTATTAGAAACTAAGTGTAATGACACATCAAAATAGATACTAAGAGTATCTTCAGACTTTACTGTCTAATTATTAGAAGCTAAGAGTAATGGCACATCAAAGTAGATAACTCTTTCTCAACATAATTCATTTTTAGCATAAACTGAAGTAAATAATCTTGTTATATAGTTTAATGACCCTTAGGAAACATCAGATTTCATAAATTAAATAAAATGGATGAGTTATCAAATGCATACCTTAAGTATATTGATGGACTCAATCATCAATGTATTTTTTTCTTTTTTCCTTTTTTGTTTTTACTTTCATACGGATTAGCACTATACAATAGCCATTGCCCCTGTGCTCAGTGGCAGTTTTTCTAAAGTTTGGTATTTTAGTTTCAAATCCTGGCTCAACCTCAAAATTGATCCATGATTTTTGGAAATTTTAACCATCAAATGCTAGTTTTAAAATTTAAGTATGGGCAGGTATACTGCAGATAACAAGAGGCATTATGGTAGCCTTATCGATTGCTTTTTATCCTGTTTAAGAGTCATGTACCATGTTCATTGCTTTGTTTTGATTGACTTTACTCTGTTTTGTTTTGTTTGGTTGTGTTCTTTTCAAAATAAAAATAAAATAAAATTTAAGTATGGTACTAGCTACTACTACGGTGGAAGTCAGGAACACATGGGATAATACACACAAAGTTTGTATCTTATTACACAGTTAAGGGTACTACTAATTTAAAGAATCACCTTATTCTACAAGACATGTTATCAAAAAGCAGTCCTCTACTCCTTTCACCCAATAACTTAATCATTTCTAAAGGGAACAGTTGTCAATTACAGGAAAATTGCACACAGCATGGTAGTGCTACTACTTACTCTGAATAAGCAATAATAAATAAATATTGGATATTATCTCTGTGATTATGATTACCGTTATCATTATAGAAAGATCTGCATTTAAAAAGTTTAAAACAGAGCTGGGAACAGGACTCAGCAGTAAAGTTCTTTCCTTGCATGCACAAAGCCCTGGGTTCAATCGCCAGCACAACAAAATAAATAAATAAATAAATAGGACTCAAAACAAAAGTGAAATACATTCTCTACATTCTATGACATTGAAGAAAAACTCAAGTATTCATGCTTCTTTTAAAAAGTATTTTCGACATAAGATCTGACCTCTAGTTTCCAAAACTATATCATGTTAAATATGAGTTTCATTATAATTCAAATACAGTTTGTTTTATATGTTTAGATTTTTATCAAAGTTTTGGCATTGATAAGCCTTTCCATTGCTGAGACAAGGTACTAGACAGCCATAAGGTAAGAAAAGGAGGGTTTAATTTGTTTACAGTTTCAGCGATTTCTATGTTCAGCTGGCACTAAGACAGGAACATCCTGACAGAGATCATGGTACAGCAAAGCTGCTCACCTCATGGCGGCCAAGAAGCAAACCAGGGGACAATCCCAGAAAGGAAAGAGGTCCAGATACAGACTCCAAGGTCATGCCTTCATGATCCACACAAACGCACCCATGATTGGGTTTTACTAACCCCCTAGGAGACAGTCAAGTTGACAATTAAACTTAACTGTCACAGCCTACCTCTTTTTAACTGGATAGCGAGTAATACCACCTTAAACCATAGTTATTCTTCAAATACACACAAGATAATTATTCCACTTAACATAACTATATTATCTACAACCAATAATGCAATACTTCCTTCAAAAGACGCAATGGGTTCAGGGGTAGTTCAAAAGTCCCAGTCAAAAGTCTCCTCTAAGACTAACGGCAAACTCCTACCTGTGAAATTGAAAAGCAAGTTACTTAATCCCAAAATAACATGGTGCAGAGTATATGCTCCCATTTCAAAAGAAAAGAATAGAGGGATAGAAAAGAATCAGACCAAAAGAAGACTGAAGTCAAGCAGGGCAAAGTTGTGCATCTCTTGCTGACCAAGATGCAGAACAAAGGAGGAGTAACAAAGGGGAAGGCACCAGGAAGTGTTATAGATGCTAAGGTCATGCCTAACTGGTCCACACAAAAACACACCTAGAAGTAGTAAAGCCACTCTTAATCCAATCAAGTAGACACTTAAGGTTAGATATCACAGTTATGGGTACTACTAATTTAAAGAATCACCTAATTCTATAAGGCATGTTATCAAAAAGTAGTCCTCTACTCCTTTCACCCAACAATTTAATCGTTTCTAAAGGAAACAGTTGTCAATTACAGGAAAATTGCACATAGCATGGCAGGACTACTAGTCACTCTGAATAAGCAATGTGTGAAAGCTGATTGTTCTTTGACCTTTACAATGCTTATGGAAGTACTATAGACTCCCTTGCCATATGCTTTCTATAGGAAGATGAAAAATATTAAAATATATTTTAATATTATACTTTTAACATGAAAGATATTGAAAATATATTTATTTCTTTGTAAAAAAAAAAAGAAAGAAATCATTGGTGGCCTCTGGTCCTTTTCTGTCCTTTGCTCAAGCTTCCTGCTGAGTGTGGCCTCTGCAATTGACAGCAACACAGTGGTAGAAGATACTCCTTGTGGCTGTCTAAACCTGTGGAGGCAGCAGTGGTCACAGTAGATTCTTCTGCTCTTGGGGTGGAGTGGGCAAAGGTAGTGGGACTGTGGTTGGCCCTGGGGCTACCCTGATGGTAACTGGTCCTGGCGATCTCAGTGCCCTGCTGCCAGACTCAGGAACTGTGTACCTGTGGAGCCCACAGAATGGGCCTAGGTGGCCAGAGGCCAGGGAACTACCAAAAACCTGAAGCACAACAGAGGGAAGACCTCAGAGGGCAGGATCAGCCCATCACTGAAGTTTCTGGTGCTCACCAGGAAATTGTTAGAAGTGGTACCGGGCCGTAGAGGTGGGACCCATGAAGGCAACTTTTCCTTCACAGGTTGTGCTGTATTTCTGAACTTATTCACAAAAAAATCTCTATATAAAAGGGGATTCAACATGGATAAGTAGAGGAGGATTCATGTCAGAGAGACTCAGGGAAGATCAACTACAAACCAGGGAAACCGGAAGAAAGGGAAGGACATATATATACCCTGATACAGATAATCTATTTGAAAAAAATACATGTAGATCAAAATAAACATTCGGATAGTACCTTTAAAGAGGGAAGGGGTCTACTAGGGCTGGTCCAGTGGGCCTCCACCCTAGCCTACCGAGAAACAGGCATTTTGAGAACTGCACAAAAAGCCAGAGGGAACCAAGGAGCGCTGCAGAGAAAAGCCTCCCAGGATAGACTTGGGGTATAGGAACTCTTTCTCCCCAGGGCCTGCTCTACAGATACTGAGGAAGCCAAAACCCCGCAACATTCTCGCCAGCATCCAGCAGGCCACGGGAAGCTCCCTCCCCATCTGTTTGACTTCTGGGAGGGACAAGATAAACAAGTGGATGGCGACCACCAGCAAGGCCACACAGCTACTTGTTTCTGGAGTCACCATCTGGTACCCTGCAACAGTACTGGACCCATTTAAGTGCCAATTGAGGGCCCTGGGCATGCCAAGTGACTACTGGGCAACTCAAGTAGGTATCATGACCACCAGAATCTCTATTTAGCACCCAGAGCTAACACTGGACACATTTGAGTCTGTGTGTGGCATCCTAAGATCACTTGAGTCTCTACCCAGCACTCACTGCCCTGAACCATCCCTTGACCTGCCAGAGACTGTGTATGGCATCCAGCACTAGTCCTATGTAGCCTGGGTATCCACAGTGAGCTCCAGTCCCATGTGAGTCTCTGTCTCATTCCCCAGGCCTGCTGGAGTTCCCACCAGCCCCCACCAGTCATACACTCTGGGCACATTCAAGTCTCCACTTTGTACTTTGCTATGTCCCAGGCACATCTGGGTCTAGGCTCAGTGCCCCAGAATGACTGGAGTCACCATCTGATGTATTAGGCCAGTCTAACCCACGCTGGAGCTCTGCCTGGCTCTCAGCACTGATTAAAGTTTCATCTGATCTGCCTAGTGCTTGGGGACTATATGAGATTCCACCCAGTGCCCAGCACCCTCCTTCAGTCATCTGTCATCTCCCTACATCAGTCTCAAGCACACCTGAGTCTCCACTGTGTGCCCTGAGCTGGCATGAGACTTCATCTGGTGTTTTCAGCGGGTCTCCAGGTCTAGTCCCCAACCAGTCAGAATCTACACCAGGTACCTCAAACTTGCTTGAATCTTCACCCAGAATCCAATGCTCCACACATTCCCTGACTCTGTCTCAGCTTGACAGTTGCAACACATGGGACTTTACAGACAGGGGTCACCATACAAAGCCACAGGCTAAAAAGGGGAATAGTGGAATGTGGCTTCTTGGATTAAAGACTGCAGGCTCTGGAAGAAAAACATTCATGTGAAAATATGTGAAAATGTTTTCTTTTCTTTTTCTTCCCTGTTTTTGACTCATTTTTGTTCTCCTCTGTTGGTGTTTACTTTTGGTGGAATTTGGAGTTTTGTCACCCATTTTCTTGTTTCGTTTTTAATATTACTTTGTTTTATTTGTTTAGGTCTCTCTCTCTCTCTCTCTCTTTTCATTACATCTTTTTCAATTTGTTTCCTTATAATTTTTCAATTTCTTTTCCTAGTTTTCTGTATTCCTTATTATTTATCCTTTTCTTTTTTGTTTTCCTATTGCTAATGCTACTAATGTTCTTTCACTCCCTAGTAAGATCTTTTATTTCAATTTTGTCACCTTCCTGCCATTTACCATTGTTTAATTTTTTCAAATTTTATTTATTTTCTTGATCTCATTCCCTACAACTTCTACCTTTACCAATATAACCATTAATGTTTATGAATCTGTGACTAGTTAACTCTTACTGTGGTTGAACACTGTTTATTGTTAGTGGAGATAAAATTGTTCTATGAGTGGGTATTTACTCTGTATCAATATATGATTTGCCTTAGAGTTTGTACTTTAACTATAGATCTTGTTTCTATGGTTAAAAGTGATACAATGTCAGTTCTTAAATTTTAATTATCCCTTGGATCATGGTTGCAGAGTCTTCTGCGTGTCTGGATGGCTGAATTCTGAGAAACTCAGGGAAATTCCCATTTGTCCATGAATGAACTGGTGTCCTTGAGACTTCTCAAAGCAAAGAATTCAGTTTTGCACCTTTGAGCCTGAGAAAGGCAGAGACTTGCTGATTTTTTGTGATGCCTTCAAAGCACATTTCTTATTGCCTTGAATAAAAGTATTTTAACTAATTTTGAATTCTCATCTTTTCAGCAACCATGCTCTCCAAGGCTACAACTTTTTAGGTGCTTCCTTTTGGTGAAACTCCATATTTTTCAAATGAGTTTTTCTGCTCCTAATTTTCAGTGTAGATCTGACTAAAATCTGCAAATAATACTGAAGCCATAGCCTGAACATTGTGTGTCCCTGAAATTTCTTCTGCCAGGTAAATCAGCCCACTCTCCTTAATCTCAGTCTTGTACAGAGTCTGGGAATATAAGTAAAATCTAGGAAAATTTCTACCTAAATCACAGCAAACATGACCTCAACTCCAACCACCAATGGGGTCCTGGTTCCTATCTGAAACTTCTTAGGCCTGGCACTTACTTTCTGCATTTCTACAAGAATTCTGCTCTTCTGAGTGCTTAACTGGTTGTTGTAGTCAGAGTTTGTAAGGAAAACAGTTTAATACAGGATCCACAGTTTCTAGAAATATGTAATAATCACCCAAAGTGTCAAATACAAAAAAAGTGCAAGAAATCTGCGCATACACTAAAGACCCAAAGAATCCAGCTGAGGGACTGGATTCCATGGAAATGTCCTGCATGAGTCCAGTTGAAGACCTAGAGCCCATGACAATGCCCTCCATGAGTCCAGCTGGAGGCTTAGAGCCCATGACAATGTCTCGGGCACATCTGTTTCACAGATCTGTACTGGGAAGGCCCACAGGTCAGTGGTGGAAGCTAGAAAGTCTGTGCCAGTGGGATGAACTATCTGTGTAAGTAGGCTGAGGAATCTGCACTGGAGCCAGGAAGTGATGCTCAAAGTAAGGACCAGACAGGGCTCCCCCAAAGTGAACCACAGCCATCTTCAGTGACAACAAGGTTCCAAGCTCTTCTGACGATGAGAACAGTCAAGTTCATATCAGGAAAGAAGCTCAACAAGCTCTTCCAGGAGAACCAATAATAACAGGAGAACCAACAACACAACATTATTCTTCCTCTCCAATTCTCCTCTTTATGATGTTGGCAACAATCCTTAGGTGAGCCATCCACACCAGTACCATGTTGATTCAGTTCAGCTGGATGTTACAAATTGATCACCAATTGTCAATCCACCACACTGGTGTTGCCCATTAAGCTTGGATTATTGTACTCAAGGAATTCTTCATCTGAAATCTCTAAATCTTTCCAAATTTTTCCCACTAATAAGTTCGAAAGTCAGAATCCAGCAAGAGCTCCATTTCTTGCGCCTAAATCTCTTGGATGCTTTCTCATTGCTGGGAATAAACACGCATAGTTTAAAAGAGGAGAGGTTTATTTTAACTCATGGTTACCATCCATTTTGAGTTGGCTCCAAGACAGGAAGAGCATGGTAGAAGGGTCTGGTGGAGGAAAAGTTGTCTATCGCATGGTGGCCAAGAAGCAGAGAGAGAAAGAAGGAGCTAGGGAGGGAGATGTAATCATTCCAGTCATAACTCAATGACCTATCTCTTCCAGCCAGTCTCCACTGCCTAAGAACACATTATCCAGTCACCTTTCAAAAGCCTCACCTCTGAACACATGAGGTTTTAAGGGTGCATTCTAGGTTAAAATATAACATTATGTTTTTCCACTGAAAAGATTGATTTGGATACGGTTGTCCCTACAAAGGCTCATTTATTTGAAGGCCAGGCTGCTGGTAGGTGCTTGGACTAACTGAATCATGCAGGGTCTAAGTTGATCAGAGAATTAATCCATTAAAGAGATCATACTCTGATAGCATTATTGGAAGGTGATGGAAACAAGAGATGGGATTGAGTTGAAGTAGTATATCATAGAGGCATGAACGTGGGAACTGTATCTTGTATTTTCTGATGTATCCTTCTCCCTCTGCTTCCTGACTACCATGAGATTAGCAAATTTTCTGTGGCATGTCCTTCATCACAACCTTCTCTCTCCCTCAGCTCATGCCCACAGCAATGGAACCAGTTTATCACACACTGAGACCTCTGAATCGATGACACAAAAATAATTCTTTGTCCTCTAAGTTTATTTTCTCAAGTACCACAAAGTTTATTATAGGAATGCTGCCATGCAATTGGATGTGTAAGTGCCTATAGATGACAGGATTTCATGGAAGGACAGGTCATGTCCTGAAATATTAACACTCAGAGGCATGGGAAGATAAGATCACTACTGTAATGAGTTCCAAACTTGAATGGGAATCAGAGAACAGTTACTCACACATACTTATGGAGATGTTAATTTACCAAGATATTAGGAAAAACAAAGAGTGGTCATTTTTTGAAATACATAATTAAAATGACCAAGAACTGTGAGATGAAGGTTGTTGTGAGTCATCACAATGCAAAATTATATTTTATTTATTTTCTAGATCTGAGCTAATTTTTCTTTTCATTCCCTATTGATTAAAGAAGTGGGCAGATTAATTTCAGGAAGAGTTCAACAAATGAATTTCCCAAATCAATAAATCTAGGTATTTATCTATGTGTCTGTATATTTGTCCATGTATCTATCTAATTACATATCTATGTATAGTTTAATAGAATGAATCGACATCAAGGAAAGGGAAATAGATCTAAAGGGGACATTGTTAAGTGCTTTGAGATACACTAACACTAATGGGCTTCTAAAGCCAAGTAGCTGCTCTGTTACAAGTAGTCAGGGCTCAGTTTTATAGTGGATCCCAATATTTTGTAGAACAAGTCTTCGTTTCTCTTCTTGATTTGTAATTTATTTATTCTTTGGTTATTTGGATTATATCCATTATTTTAAGATTGGCTAAAGAGAAATTGCTCTATGATGATTAAAATGGACTAATGTAAACTTAAATAATTCACAGTTCTAATCACAACTATTGTGCTGAATATGATATTTTTATGAAAACAGTTTAAAACAGTCTGTGCAATGTGGTATGTTACTATTGATCTGGAGAATACTGCTCTCTATCTTCATTAAGAAAGAAGATCAACCCAGTTTATACTTACATGCAAAGAACAGTAATACATATTCAAGTCTTTGCCCAAAACTATGTAAAATATCCTGTTTTCAGAGAAAAGTTCATAGGAACTTTTATTTTGGTACTTTCAGTGTATGTTGCCCCCTACATGTGAATTTTACTAAGAAAACAAGATGTGGCAAGTTTCTCAGATTTCACAGAAAGTCATACATGTCGCAAACAGTGGATGATAAACGCTATGACAGGGCGGTGTTTGGATTTTCAGGATGTTGTGCAGGAATCTGGTTATTTGGTGCATGCTAGAATGTATCCTTTATGGCAAAAACAAGTCTTTGAACATTATACTTCCTCTAATAGCATATTATTTTGAGGTCATTTGGAGTCTGGAGTAGTGCATACTATATCTCTTGGCTTTTCTTTTGGTCAAATGACTCATGTAGTGTTCATCCTTCACTAGAATATATATATAAATATATATATATATATATATATATATATATATATATATATATATATATGTATTACACACCATGTCACCTGTCTATATTACAATACAGTTTCTTATTTCATGGAACCAGACCATAATTTGTGCAGAAAACACAAAACAAAAATACTAATCACCATGTGAAAAACATCTCCCCCAGTATGATTGGGCCCTTGAAAGGATTGACTAACTGGGTATAATTTGACCTAAATTATATTTGTTCATCATTTTTTGGGCATTTTTATATACATCAATTTGAGAGAAGCACTAGCAAGTCCTTTCATGATGGAAATAGCACATTTAGATCTGCCCTATTTGAGCACAATTCTGGCCCTTTTTAGTCTCATATTATTGCTTTTCATGAGTTCCATTTGAGCAGCTAAAGGAGGTAAAAATACTTGAGCTTGATCTATGAAAGAATCAGCTTGATAAGGTGACGAAAGCTGAACATGAGCTCCTGTTACAATGATATGTGGAGATCATCCCAGTTGGAAAAGCCTCAAACAGTATATTTGAGTATGATTGGTTTTTGAGTTTGAGAGTAGAGATACATTATCTATGGAAAGAATGTATACAGAATTTTCAACAGTAGCTAAAAGCTTTGTTCCTTGTATAGTGAGATTGTAAAATGAACATATGAATATAAGGGACTTTGCATTAGTAACTTTTTCATCCCTGGGGCAAAATACCTGACACTCACAACTTGAAGGAGAGGTTTATTTGACTCACAGTTGCAGTGGGTTCTGTCCAAAGGCAGCTGGGTGAAAAGGAAAACGACATGGTGATAAGACCTAGCAAAGGTTGCTATTCATTCCACAGCAGTCAGAGAGCAGGGAGAGGAGGAAGAAACCAGAGACAAGAATAGTCCCTTCAAACTCACCGCCATAGTGACATGCCTTGTCCAAGTGGGCCTCACCTCCTAACAGGACAATCAGCAACTGAACTCATCAATGGATAAATCCACTGATGCCAGGGTGAACCACTGATAAGTATAATGGCCACATGATCC
>RJWT010030068.1:0-14761 GCA_004365215.1 Cuniculus paca | reverse complement strand
TAGAAATGCCATATCTTTCTTCTCCATTCTGCATCTGATGGGCAAGCTACCCCTACTTTTTTTTCTGGTTCCCTGTCACATAGAGCATTGTTTTCTCTCCTTTGACTTTTAGTCTATGAATTCCCTTTTGAGTTAAATGTGTTTGTTGGATAAAACATATTGATGGATCCTGTCTCTTGATTCACTCTACCTGTGTCTCTTTCCACCAGCGAATTGAAGCTGTCTACATTAATGGTCATGGCCAACATGCACTGGCTCATCTCTGCCATGCTATTTTCCTGCCACTGGCTGTGTACTTTTCCCCTCCATTCTACTTTCTGTCCCACTTGGTGATTCCCCCCTGCCGATCCTCCTGGAACCATGGTCTTTCTTATCTCTCTCCAAAATGTCCTTCAGTATTCTCTGTAGGGTTGGTTTGGCACTCATGAACTCCTTCAGTTGTTCTTTGTCATGGAAGTATCTTGTTTCTCTATTAATTTTGAAAGCTAGTTTTGCAAGATACATCAATCTGGGTTGGAAGTTGTTTTCTTTCAGGACTTGCGATACTTCACTCGAAGCTCTTCTTGACTTGATAGCTTGTGTTGAGAAGTCTGTCATGATTCTGATGGGTTTTCCTTTGTAGGTGATCTGTTTCTTTTCTCTAACAGCTTTTAAAATTCTGTTCTGGTGTCAAATTTCTGGAATCTTGATGATCTAGGTGTGGATTTATTTTGATTATGGCTAACTGGAGTCCTATATGCCTCACTTATCTGAATATCACATCCTTTTCCCATGTTTGGGAAGCTTTCTGCTATTACTTCTGTAAATAGAATTTTAATGTGATTTGTGTTGATCCCTGCTTTTCTGCGCACACCTATTGTTCTTAAATTATTTTGCTTCACATCATCTTGCAGTCATTGAATTGTTATTTCCTAGTTCTTCATTATTTTTAAGAACTCTTTCCTTTCACAATCACAAGCTTCACACCTGTCTTCAAGGTCTGAAAGTCTATCTTCAGTTTCTTTCAAGTGATTTTACTAGCTTTTATTGGAGATTTATTTCCTGGATACCTCTGTGAATCTGTTTCATGCATTCAAAATCTCTCTTATATTGTTCATTCAAGGTTTCCCTCATTTTCCTATGCTCCTCTATTTTTTATCTATGTCTTCTTTAGAGATGTTTAGCAATTCTTTTATTATGTTTTTCATTTCTTCTTTTACCTGAGATAGTATTTCTGTTCTAATTTCTTTTATAACCTCATGAAGTTGTCTCTTTATTTCAGTTGCCATCACTGCAGAAACTTCAGGTGTGTAACTGCTGATCTCTTCCATGTTTTCATCTCCTGGACTTGCTCTGCTTAGGTTGGAGTCTAGGGACTGCCTTTTGTTTCTACATCTTGACATTTTCTTGGGTTCTTCCAAACAAGTTGGTAGTGGGGTCTCAGGCACTTCCCACATTGGCTACAAATTCTCTGGAGCATGACTATTTGGTTCTCCTGGCCAGTGCCAGCTATGGGAATCCAGTGGTGTCCACTACATGCTCTGGTGCAGGGCCAGCTTCTGTTCTTCCCAGCCCTTGCTGGTTACTTGGGGCAGAAGCATCCTGAGGGCTACTGGAATGTGTGCAGGAGCAGAACCTGCCTCTGCCTTCCCAGTGAGCTGGTTACCCGTGAGCAGTGTCTCCTAATGTCTGCTGAAGTGCACATGGGAACAGCACCTGTCACTGCCTTCCCACTGAACTGGTTACCAGTGAGCAGTGTCTTCCAGTCTGCTTGCCATTTTTAATGGTGCATATTTCTCTTGTAAATTTGTCATTAATGTTCTGCACCATTTTTGTCAGCTATCCCAATTTTTATTTGTTTCTCTCATAGTCACACTGGTTAGTTTGATAGTTCTATGTCTTTTGGCTTATGTCATCTTTGAACTTTGTCAAGTTTCTTTGCTTTCTGTTTAATCATGCTATGCAGTTCAGCTATTTGTTGTTTGATTTCCATTTGTGCCCCTTGGATCTTCTTGGTGGGGGGAGTTTGGAGGTATTTTAGTGCCTTGTTTTTTCATGTTCCTAATTTTTGTGTGTATGCCAAGGATTGTGGTCAAATAGAGTGAAGAGAATTTCCTGTTGGTAGGAAGATGTCTTTAGTTAGGTTCTTTTTGCTGGTAATATAGTCTTGGTTTCATTTGTCAGGAAGTATTCATTACCACTTCAACCTTTCCAGTTTAATAGTCTTAGGCCCTGACACTATTTTGTAATGAGAGAATTTTCATTGTTAAAACAGCATCAACAGATCTAAACATACATCAGTCATAAAAACTAAAACTTGTTTTGATAATTTCACCCTTTTGTTAATACCCATTACTATATTAAACTGCTATATTATAGTATATTACTGTATTATAACCTATATTATACTGTTATTTGTGCCCAAGATGTGAAAGGTGGAAAGAAGGAGAGAGGAAGGGGAAAAGAAAGGAGCTATGTCATTTGGATTAGAAGGAGGTGAGAGAAATATCAATAGGGAAAAAATAGAATTTCAGATGGTTTTGGAATTATTTTTATAGCTTGGCTACAGGGCTAGTGTTGAGGTGGTTTGATAGAGTATTTGTGTAGGCGGGAGGACATATACAGATGGGTAGAAGTGTATTTATAGAGATTGTGAGAGACAGTGAGATTGTTGGAACTTGTTAATATATTTGTAGGTAGTTTTGTTTGGATACTCTAAATTCAATTTTGTTAAGGATTACCCTGATATACCATTAAATTATACTGCTTAAATCATAGCACCAGTTGATTCTTATTCTCTAATGCATTTTACATAGGTCACTGTTATATTTATGCCATTAGATATGTGGAAAAAGGGAAGGAGAATGCAAGGAGGTGAAGCAATGAGGAAGAGAGAAGAAAGAAGACTAGGAAGGAAACACCGAAAATAAATAAAATAAAATAAAAAATAAAATAAAATAAAATAAAATAAAAGTGCTAAATGAGAGATAGGTCAAATGGGAAAACCTCAAAAAGCAAACTAGTATAATAAAAAAAAATCAATAGAAAAGCAATAACCAAAAGAAAATTAAAACAGTAAAAAGAAAAACCAGAATGACTCAAATGAAACAAAGGAGCTAGAATTCAATAATTACAACCATCAAAACAAAAATAAAAATAAAAATAAAAATATTCACATAGTAATAATAGCACCAATCCAGAGAGTCTACATAGCTTCTTCTACACTGAAGTCACAGTCTGATTACAAGCAGCCAAGCAATTTCCTCCTGGACAACTCATGTCCTGGTTGGAAGCTGTTCTTTAGGCATGACCTACTGCAGGTCTCCATGGATCCAGTTGTCTTAAACAATTTTGGTGGTAAATGTCCTGGATGGCTTTTGTTTCTCCTCCACAGCCCTTCTTGCCTAATATATGGCCAGAAGGCCACCAGCCCAGGCAGCATTTACTTACTCTCTGCCCACAGACATCTGTCTGCTCACAGACATCTATCTGTCTCAGTCTGGGTTGCCCCAGACTTAGCAGAGGGCCCCCTTTGCCAGCATGGATTGGTAGGCAGCACCTCATACCATCTCAGATCTTTTTAGTATTTAGGGAAACAATAGTAGGATAATGCCTACCCTGCCCTGACTTTGCTAAATCATTCCTGACTGGAGCATCAAACTCTGTCTCTCCTCTCATGAATCTTGACCACTTCATTATCTGCTCCAGATAGTTGTCTCAGGTCTCCCTGAAGCCCATTGGCAATTTTGGGTTGCAACCTGTATGTGCTACAAACACAGCATTCTCGTTATATATGGAGGGAATTGGTGGTTTATTCTTTCCATGTCAGGCAAGCCTTCTCTCTCCTCACAGTCCTGCTACCTACAGGCACTATAGTGCTACTATTTACAGGTTTCAGGTGCACTGCATTTTTTTCTTGCCCTCTTCTCTTACCTTTGGCTTCTCTGAATGCCCAGGTTGCATACGTCTGTCTTGCTCTGCCTGGAAGGGAGCATAGAGTACTTATGAGTTTCTTCTATCATCCAGGCCAACACTGAAGGGCCAGCTACCTCCCTCAGTCTGATCCTCTTCTAAAATGCCATGAACTGAGTGTCTGGGGTGGGAGGCACATGCTGTGACCCAGGAGTTGCCCTGTTTGCCCTGATACGTTCCCTAGACACTGGATTTTTAATCCCACTAGATCTTTTTTCCATTTGTCTTCCCATACCAGACTTTATCTTTTGCCCTTGCCTCAGGTTACCTGGTTTGCCCTAGGAGCAATTTTGAGACACTAACCTCTACTTTGCCCCCTAGGTGACCATCTTTGCTCCTTTTAGCCTGCCATTTTGAATGATATCTATTTATATGATTATTTATTTAGTTACATTTATGTTCAGCACATACTATAAATACTTTAAACATGTCCAAATGCCCAAAACAACTAGTGAATGGGTAAAGAAGATGTGGGTTTCTTTTTACACAATGGAGTACTCCTCTTTCATAAAGAAGAATAAGCTTGAAACATTTCTAGGCAAACACATGCACCTTGAGATTATACTCTTAAGTGAAATAAATTGGACATATACATGTAAATACTGCATTGTTCTTCTGGTGTTAAGTGTAAATAAGTAGCAAAATATATAATATTTTTCTCTATAGAAAGAAAATGTTCAAATGTGAAAGGGAACAAGGGAGATGGGCAGGGGAAAGGAAGGAAGGAAAAGAAATGAAAAATTACAAAAGTAGAAAATGGGAACAAAGCTTTTGTAAGTAAGGAGGGGAATGAGTTGAAACCAGAGGAGGGGAATGGGGGAAAAAACAATCAAGTTATATCATGTACAGGTACATATTCCCTATGTTGAATGTGATCATTGTGTATACCTAAAATATACCAATAAAATAATTTTCTTTGAAAAACAATACAAGACACATTGCCATTAATTTTCCTCAGAATACTCTTCCTCACTTTGAACACATTTATCTCATCATTCTTGCCATTTTCTTAACTAGTTCTGGAAATCCTCTTTTCTGAGTGTCTTTAGGAAGTGTGAATTTAAAAATGCCATGAATGCTGGTGTTGAGTGCCATCATACAGAAATGCAGCCTTGTAAAAATGTTATGGTGTGTCTTCACTTTATTCACTGGATCTGGCACTGCAGACTTCTGGGTCTCCCCAAAATCAAAATGTCCATGAAAGGTAAATGTGTTGAAGTGATTCAGAGTATTGAGGCAACCATCACTGCAAAGCTAGACTCATCTTAACATTTAATCTTATACTACATATCTTGGTTGCCTTTCTCTTGTTGCTGGGCAAGACACCTGACACCCAAAGAGAAGCAAAGAAAGGTTTATTTAGCTTACAAATTCTGGAGATTTCAGTCCATAATCAGCTGGATCCAAAGCAGAGTGGCATGGCACTGGGGCAACACTCAAGGCAGTAGCCAGAGCAAAAAGGGGGAAGCACAAGCCTCTTCTCCTCCTTTATGCTGTACACAGGCCACCCCCACCCCTTTCAGGGCAGGTGTAGTACTGGGAAAATCTCCTTGCCCTGATTTGCACAGGAGGAGGATATTTACAAAGTAAGAATCCTGGCTCCCTGCTAAGCCTCTCAGCTAAACTTCTAAACTTCTCAAGTTGACACAAAGTATCAACCATAACAATCCACCCCTTGTCAACTTGACAACTAGACATACTTCTTTAAACCAACCCCCAAATACAAAGACATGCTTATTCTTAACATTTTGCAACTTGAACATTATAATACAGTTTAACAATCCTTAAGACAGTAGTAAGTCTATCAACATTATATTACATTAGAATCATAGCATTCTGTCCTTGGTCTCCCAAAGACTCATGTACATCCCTTGATGCACAAGGCATTTAGTCCATCTGCAAGAGTTGCCAAAGTCCTAACACTTTCAGCATTGCTGAAAAGTTTAAGTTCCAAGTCTCCTCCAAGATGTAAGGCAAACCTTAGCTGCAAGCCCCTGTACAAATGAAAACTAAGTTAAACATTTCCAACATGCAATGGCACAAGATAGACATTCCCATTCAAAAAGTTACAAACAGGAGGGTATAAAGGATTGGGACAAAAGCAAGTCCAAAAGCCAGTAGGGCAAACATTAAGTCCTGTAGTTCCATGTGCACCATTTGAGGCGATCTGTGGCAAATTCTGAGCTCCAAAGGGCTTGTGTGGTTCCACCCCTATGACACTTCTGGTGGTTTTAGCTCCCACTGCTTCTCTCTTGGGCTTGTTCTTCTCAATCTTTGTAGCTTTCCTTAGATATCCACACTCCTGGCTTTTCTAAACTTCTGGGATCTCCACTGCATCTTCGACTTCACACTCACGGCTTTACACACTGCCCTCTCAGGGGCACACTGCCTGGCCTCCCAGGCCTTCTGAAATTGGGGTGGAAGCCTTTTCAACCTTGGAACTCATGCATTCTCCATGTGCCTAAAACCAGCACCACATGGATGCCACCAAGGTCTGCTGCCAGTTGGAGCAGTAACCAGACTTTCCTCTCTCTTGACTTCAAGGATCAAGTGCCTAGATTGCTGAGCACTCTGAACCTGATTGTGAGGAACAAATTTTCTATGTTGTTGCCATTCTGGAACCTTCTGGGACCTGTGCCACTACTCTGGAGCATGGTGCTCTGCAAATTTCTCCTCCAAGCAAAGTCTTTCACTTTTGCGGTTTTGAAACTCTTCCTGTGATGCCTGCAGGTCATCTTTTTTATTTTCCTATTTCTTCTCAGCAATCAAGATCTCAGCTTTATCTTTGTAGTACGCAGTTTCCTGGCCAAACTCACAATGTTTTAAGTCATCCTGCTGGGCTCTCTGCTCTTGATTTGCATCAGAAATCTGGTTAAAAGCCCCCAACAATAGCCATGCCACAGTCTCAACATTTGACTGCCTTGAAATTTCTTCTGCTAGGTTACTTAGTCCACTGCCCTTAATCTTAGTCTCAGGCAAAGTCTCTGGACATGAACAAAATGCAGACAAACTTTCTGCCAAGCCATAACGCACATCATCTGGACTTCAACAACCAATGAAGTCCTTCTTTCCAGCAGAAACCTCCTGAACCTGGTCTTTAATGACAGGATTTCTATCAGCCTTCTTGTTTTCTGAGCTCTGACCAGAATCTCCCGTACAGAACAGCCTAAGCTATTCCAGGGCTACTCTTTCAGGTGACATTTCTGAACCTTTCCAAACTCTTCCCACAAGCCATTCCCAATGGCTCTTGAATGACATAGTCAAGTATAGTCACAACAATGACCCCATTTCTCTGGTACCAAATTCTGGTACCAAATTGGTTACTTTTCTCTCATTGCTAGGACAAAACACCTGACACCCAAAATGAAGGAAGGAAAGATTTATTTGGCTTACTGTTTGTGAAGGTTTCAGTCCATAATCAGCTGGCTCCAAGGCAGGGTGGCGTGGCACTGGGGCAACACTTTGAGGCAACAGCCAGAGCAAAAGGGGAGAACAAGTGTCTTCTCCTCCCTTACATTGTACACAGATCACCTCCTACGCCTTCAGGACCACTGTAGCACTCGCAAAATCTCCTTGCCCTCCTCTTGCACAGGATGAGGATATTTACAAAGTAAGGCTCCTGGCTCCCTGCTGAGTCTCTTAGTTAAACTTCTAAACTTCTCAAGTTGACACAGTGTATCAACCATAACACTGTATGAGGCTTTGGGGGGACATCTAGATACAAACCATAGCACCTAACAAACCATTAAACAAATACATGAAATACACAAACAAGTGAGCAAAATAACTTTACATAGCAGGAAGTGCTTTGAATAAAACAAGTGCTAGCAACTGTGGGGCTGGCTTGTGGGTGGTAGTGAGAGAAGGCTTCTTTCATGTCCCATATGAGCTAAACTGATGAGGAGTCACCCATATAATGCGCATTACAGATAGAGTAAATAACAAATGACAGAGGCTCCAGAAAGTAGAAGCTGAGCAGTCCAAAAAACATAAGAAACAGTAGTGTACTGGAGTGTGTTGAGGGAATGAAGGAGACTGACCCAGGCAGAGGCTGGCCCTGTTAGAAAGGTCATGGACTCTGCTGTTTGCTCTAGATGCCACATCTTCCCCAGGCCTTAACTCGGCCAGCCACCCTTGTTTACCTTAGCTGCCAAGTCCTCATAGCCATTTGAGCTTGTCCTTTCCTACTCTTGATACATTGCAGTTATCAAACGGTTCTGTGCTTTTCTTCACTTCCTGGCCTTAACAGAGACAGGCTGCTTTCTTTGCTTACAACACTTTTATCTCTCATAACTTCATGAATGAAGATTCAGCTTGGCATTGTATTTCATTCTAGAACTTTCTTTGATCTTATTTATTTGGGTTAGATATCCCTCCTTTATTCTTTTGTCCCATGTGATAACCAAGGCAGAGAAAAGATAAGTATTTTCCCTCAAATAATAAACATAGTGAAGAGTAGAGCCTGTCTGTAACCATCCTACCTCATAACAAACTGCTAGAATAATTACATGGATGATGCATTTAAAGTGCTAAGCCTTGACCTTTGGGGGAAAAACTCACTAAATGTTAGCTCTAATTATAGGCACAGTCTCTGATGCTGAGAAGCTTATGGTTAAATGAGGGAGGTGAAAGTAGTAAATAAATGAGTAAGTTGAAGAAAGCAATTTGAATACCCAGTGTTAGTATAGTTTTAACTATTCTCAGATTTGCATCCCTTCCTGTAGAGTACTTGCCACTTAGCAGCAGTGATAGTGATATTCTTTGAAAAAGAAAATATTAAAAAGAGGAGCAGATCTTGTGGAAAAGAGTGATAAATATAGTTTTAGGTATGTTGAACTTGAGGTGCTTCCGGAAGGTCCACTTAGAGATGACCAGTAGGTTAGACAAGTGGCATCACAATTCACCCCATTGAACAGCATCCTGAATTCTTCCCATTCTCACTTCCACATCTAATGCAGCAGCCAGGCCTTGTTGGTTTTACCTTCAAAACAACTCCCCACATGCCCTCTTCTTTTCTTCTCTACCATTGCCCTCATCCAAACCTTCACCATCTTGCTATGCTTTGCTTTCTTCATCTGTAAAATAGAGACCCTAGTAGCATTTACTGCATAGGATTGTTGTGAGCCTTAAATAAGATACTTTATGTAAAGCATGCTGCATTAACACATACAATAAAGAGGGAACAAAAAAACAAAACAAAAACAAAAAATGGAGAAAGATCAAAATTGTATTGGGCTATGGAATCTAAAAAACAAGTGTTTCTAGAAGAAAAGTAGCTGTCAGAGGTTAGGAATATTGGAAATTTCCAAAACACATAATATTTTGTTCTGTTAGGACATGTTTACACATGAGAGGTGAAACAGAAAGTTGAACATGATTATTCCACTCAATCAGTTAATCAGAATAGTGTATATGACTACTATCTGCAGAAAGGCTGAGTCAACTGGAGTTTCTGGATCAGAAGAAACAAGACTCAGCTAGAATCTGGTTGGCATAAATAATCTCTGTCAAGTCAAAACTATTTGTGTTAGAATTTCTCATAGACTGCAGACCAGTTTGTCAATTGGCTCCCTCTGGAGATAGTTGCCCACTTCTGTTGAATCACTGAGTGGCAGAGAGATGTGAACAAAGCATCATGACTGGCCAGGGTTGCCTTATGGGCAGGGGCTCAAGATGGAGCAGTTTCCTTTAGAAATGAGTAGGGGATATGGGTGCGGCAGGTACCATGACTGACACTGGAGTTCAGAGATATTGTTATGTCGAGCAAAAGTATGTAGTTTGAAGTCTAGTGCCTGGTTTTGAGTCCCAGCAATCTAGTTCCCTTTGTGACGAGCTAGCTATGAGATTGAGCAATTTAGTAAGATTCTCTGATGACCTGCTTTTCCTTTGTTAATTGAAGATGATCATAATTTTAAAGTACCATGTTAACTGTGACCACCCTGAATCATCTGCATCCTGAATAACCTTTTTGTTTAGTAGGTGAGACAGTTTTTATTGAATGATTAAGTTATGATACAGTCTAATGGGTACTACTGTCTGGGATACAACAAAGATAAATTTTTACAAAAGGTTTTCTCTTTTCTCAGAAGTATTAGGAAAAAGAAATCCCTTCATGCTTGTGAGAGACAGTGCAGGCCAACTCCAGCAAGAATACTTTACACTTGAACAATTTACTACTATGATTTTGTCTCCTGAGAATTAGGATGAAATGAGATATATTAGCCTATATTCTCTTTTTAAAAAACTAGTTTATTTTATAATTGACAAACAAAAATTGTATATATATATATGGATGCAAGGTGATGTTTTGATATATGTATTCATCATGGAATGGCTACATAAAGCTGATAACCATATCCATTATTTTCCATACTTAATCTTTTTATGGTGAGAACATTTAAAATCTATTCTCAGCAATTTTCAACCACTCAGTTCATTGTTAAGGCTCCTCTTTAAAGAAGCAGGACATTAGAGTAGGAGATTTTGGTAAGAAAGTAGAAAGACAGTGAGTTAAAGGAGAGCAAGTCCAATGGAATAAGATTGAACCAGGATTTCAGATGTTTTCAGTGGATGGGAATTAATTCCCCAAGCAAAACTCCACAGATGACCAGTCAGTGTGGAGACAGAGCAGGCTGGAAGTCACATGATGGTGTGAGGATTCTAGAATGGGTGAGAGCTAAAGGCTGACGCACATCATATGTCAATACACATTCACTGCCTTCTGGAAAGTACACTGTGGGATTCAAAGTGAGAATAGCCAAACTGAAGTAAATGCTTCTGTAACTGTAAGACTGGCAATTGCCTTGCCATCGCAAAACTTGTGTTTTTACCATCTCTTCTCTCTTAACCTAGAAGAAATTGCCTTATTTCTCAAACTATATAGCTGAACTAACATGTTTAATATTTTCTTGAAGTAGACACAATGAAGAGGTCAGGATTCTGGTCTCATACAATATAATTTTTAAAGGAATACTGGAAATCTGACATCTTCTCTAGAAGTGCAAAGGAACTAGGCTTGGAGCCAGCTACCATGAGCACCATCATGAGGCACAAATATCTCAGAAAAATATCTATGCCTCTGCTGTTAGATGCAAACACCACAGATTTTATCATCTTCAGCCAGATTCTAGCACTAAAAGTGATCACTTGAATTTCTGTGCCTGCTGCTTTTGAAAAATTAATGTATGTAGTTTCTAGCCTGGTTATTATCTGAGAGGTTCCTCTGTTTATATAGTTGTTAGCTTCTGGCTCAAAACACGAGGTGAGAGCATCCAACCAAGGGAGTCTTGGTCATGTGCCAGTACTCAAGCTACAAGGGAAGCTGGGTGATCTAGTACCTACTACCTGAGTTTCTAAAGTGGGAGGTAGTCTTTGCCACAGAAGGTTTCTCACCTGTAACAAAGAAGTTCAGGTTTTGGGGAGCTGAAAATGTTTTATTCATATGTTTTGTTTTCTAAGAATTATTTATTTTGTTGAATATATCCTTGATATAGTTAATAGATGATATTTTAGCATATGATTCCTAATATTCTAGACATTTTCGTTCAATATCTCAATTCTTATGAGCTGCTCCTATGAATGTGAAGACTGATTTCATAACAACATTTTGCCCAAAAATAGACTAGGGATAGGATAGCGGTCCCATGAGAATATACCACCTAATGACATCGTAGTCATCTTGGTTTTTATAAGTCCAGTTTATGACCTTCATACAATAATATAATTGGCTAATGATATATATTTTTCAGAACATATCCCCTTTATTAAGGGATGTATAAATATATTTTTTCCTGAGGAATATGATGTCATCAGTATTTTTCTTTCAAAATTTTGAACATTTATTAGCATTAAAAAATCAAGATATGGTTTTTGTAGTTAAATACAGTTGATAATATATTTAATAACTACATAAAATAGTGACTAGGTCGAAAGAAAAGATTACATATCATATGATACTTTCTTCAAATACATCAAGATTCAGGTAGCACTGAATGATGTATAGTAATAGTACTAATAATAATCAAGGAAAGAAGGAGTAGAACATTATTGTATTATTAGTTTTTTTAGATTTATGTCTAGCCTTCTGACAATATACTGGTAGGTGGTAAAGACACTTTGACCTTTTTTTGTTTCCGATGGAATATTTTTGTGGTCCAACATGTACACTATAATAATGAGTTCTCTTATCAAAACTATCTAATAGTCATTTCACAATTGATCAGCAATGCTAGTAATGCACATGCATACCTCATACAAAAATTTCTAATATTTATGGCCTCTGTACATTTTCCTCTAATTCCTAGTGTAACTAATTTAGAAGTTAGGAAATTTATAAACCAGATGAGAATTAGACTGAAAGATTTTTGTCCATATGTTTTTGGTTGTTCCATCATAAGACTGTATTTCCCAAGTGATGTTAATGAAGGAATGTGTGGCCTTTCATTGGTGCTTACTCAGTCTTTGTCTTTCCTATGAGTCATTGCTGTTTTCCAGCAAGATGCTGGGGGCCAGCTCACTTTGAATATGTCATTTTCATTCATTTGGAAACTAAAGAGCTGTGCTTTGTACCACGTCCTTAATGTCAGAAAAGCCAGCTCTGCTGGACTAAAATGCAGACATGTGCTTGCAGCCCGTGCAGAACACTGCAGACTGACTGTCTCAGGGAAACTCAGGCCGTGTCAGGCTTGAGAACTGGATGCCTGAGGCTAATAACACTCAAGCCTGGCTTTGGTGCATTTCTTTAGCTTTCTCTCTGACTGGGAGGCAGAGAATGTGGCTTTAAAGGAAGTACAGAACTCACAGTAAAATGGTGCCCTGATATTTATTCTTAAGTCTCCTGTGTAAGGGGTCTTAAAAGGGTAAATGAGTCAATATATGTAAGCACTTAGTATAATGTTTAGTTATTAAAACTATCTAAGGTTCTTATGTCATGAAATTTTTACCATAACTATTCAGAGAAAGAAATTAGGCTCAGAGATGTTAAGTAGCTTGCACAGGCTGACACAGCTAGTTAGTGGTGGAGCCAGAATTCAAACCCAGTTCTGCTTAACTTCCAAAGTTATTAACCTTTATCAGTTAATTTAAATTTAACACCCAAAAATTATATTCTCTTCGTGATAAGGGAGGCAAAGTGTTCCATTTCACATGGAGAGGAAAAAGTATGAATTTCAGGAAGATACCCAAGCTGGATCACATGGGAATTTATGTTTAGTTTTTTGAGAATTTCCATGCTGATTTCCAAAGTGACAGTAATAGTTTACATTCCCTCTGACAACATAGAAGAATTCCCTTTCCGCCACATTGTCCCCAGCATTTGTTATTTTTTGACTCTTTGACGATGATGGCCATTCTTACTAGAGTAAGGTGGAATTTCAGTGTTGTTTTCATTTGCGTTTCTCTAATGGCCAAAGATACTGAATATTTTTCCATGTATGTTTTGGTCACTTGTATTTCTTCTTCTGAGAAGTATCTATTCATTTCTGTTGCCATATTTCTATTGGGTCTTTTATTTTGGGGATCTAACTTTTTTGAATTCTTTATATAATCTAGATGTTAATCCTCTGTCTTAGGAATAGCTGGCCAAAGTGTTTTCCATTCTACAAAAATATTTGCAAGCTCCTCATCAGAGGACTAATATTAGAATACATAAAAAACTTAAAGAAAGAAAGAAACCTCTTAAAATTAAAGACTCAGTCAAGAAATGGGCTAGAGAAATGAACAGATATTTCACAGATGAAGACAAATAGCTAACAAATACATGAAAAATGCTTAACATCTCTGGGTATTAGAGAAATGCAAATTAAAACAACACCAAGATTCCATCTTGTTCCAGAAAGAATGGAAATTACTAGGAAATCAAACAATAATAAATGCTGATATGGTCGTGGGAAAAAAGGAAACTCCTACATTGTTGGTGGGAATGCTAACTAGTACAACCATTGTGGAAATCTTTCGTAAGTCTGAAATTAGAAATTCCATATGACCCAGCTATCCCTGTGAGGCATCTTCCCCAAAGAGTTTAAGTCACCATACTACAGCAATTCTTGCATACCAGTGTTTATAGTAGCACAGTTCACAATAGCTAAATCCCAGAAATGGCCTGTATACCCATCAATGAATGACCAGATAAACAAAACGTGGTATCTACATATGATGAAATTCTACTTGGCTATGAGGAGTGACAAATTTGAGGTGTTTGAAGGAAAATGGATGCACATGGAAAACATAATGTTGAGTGAAATAAATCAGACATACAAACTTGAATAATCTCATTTGAATGAGGCAAAGTACAAACAAAGGCAATGAAAAAAGATCAATGTAGATGAATAGTCAAGGAGAGAGAGTTTGTGAATAGGGAGATAGTACACGGGAATAAGAAAAGGGAGAAGGGGCAAGGTAAGGGAAAACGAGAGGAATAAAATATATCATGTATAGAAAGTTACTAACTAATCAATGTAAATATTAAAGCCATAACATGTGTTAAGATAAATAGTATCAACAGGTGTGAAAAGGGTGATTGGGTTAGAGGAGCAGAGGGAAGAGTATCAAAACGAAACAAAACAAAACAAGCTGTAATATGTGCATGGAACCACTGCCCAAGATGACTGTAAACTGCATGAATTACAATCATGTACTAATAAAATAAACAAGAAAAAAATTCCCATTCTGTTCATTCTGGCTGGTTGTTTCCTTTGCTGTGCAGAACTGTCTTAATTTGATGTAACCCCATTTGTTGATTCTTGATGTTGTTTCTTGTGCAATTGGGGTTCTATTCAAGAAATCCTTGCCAATGCCTATGTCTTCCAGAGTT
>RJWT010030067.1:0-14735 GCA_004365215.1 Cuniculus paca | reverse complement strand
CAGATGCTGTAGACGGACAAGCTGATTGTTGAAACCGAAATGGGAGCATTAACAAACTTCACAGCCCTCACTAATAACATTGTGATTTTGCAGTCAAGTATAGATTTCCCCCTTCAAAAAAAGCTTGTGACCACTTTGTATGGCTTGTCTGGAAACTTCTGTAACTCTTATATTTTAATAAAATACTTTTTGTTATTCTAAAAAAAAAAGTTTATTCAGTAGTTTGCAGTTTGGTATGTCTATTCCTGAGGAAGTTTTGTGGGTCTGAAAAGTCAAAAATTCATTCTTAATGCAAAAACATTACCTCTTCAACTTCCTTTCTTACACAAATGTACAGTGAGCATCACAGGTTACTGATGGGGTGAAATTCCCATAAATTAAATGCGGAAGGAGATGGAAGAATCCAATTCTCTTCTATTTAGCCAGAAAATCTTGCAAAATGATGCCATGCTTCACATTGCTGGTTTTGAAAATTTAATTATTTATGTAAATCATTTCATTCTTTTTAACACTTTTAATTGTAACTTCCTGTAAATAACCAAAAAAAATAAATAAATAAAAAACCTCTAAGGGGGTTTCAGTGCTTTTTTATGTGGAAACATGTATAAAAAACAAAAGATTTGATTTCTGTCTAATTAGTTGAGACTAAAATTGTTACTTTCTATCACCATTTTCTAAAATTAAAAGTTTGAGTTTTTGTAGAGTAACAGACAAAAAAAATTAGAACATTTACTTTAATCTTGAAAAGACTAGTTTTTTGTAGCATATTTATGCCTTACTGAACTTTCCATTATCTACTTATGTTGCATTTCTATCAAATGAAACAGAAAATAAATGATGCTTTATGTAATTGGTGAAAGCTGGAAACTGTTCATAACACTCTGGTACAGAATGCACTGGTATAGAATGAAAATAGATTATTAAAGTAATTTTTATTTATTGATTACAGTCCTGTGAATAGAATGTTGTTGGGGTAAAAATTATATACTTGACATACTACAGTGAAAGATTCAAGTTTGGCAATTTACTGTAATGCTTGACATTTTTTTAAAGCATTGTAGAGTCTAACTATAGAATCATCTTGGCAAAAAATAAAATGAAGGAAAGTTTTCACACTTTTGTATAAGAAGGCATTGCAAAGTTTTCATTGCAAACTTGGAAGACTTTAATTTTTGGGTTTTTTTTCCTGTTTAAAAATGTATTCATTCTTCACTTTCAGATGGAACCTAATTCTATATAACTGTTTCTTGAATATCAAACTTTTAAATCTATTTTCCATGTGGGAACTCTCATTATATTGGTCAATAAAACAAGAACTCCAACTAAATTGGTATTTTTATGTTCCTGTTCTCCAAGTACATGATAGGAAAAGTACACCTCAGGATGCATTATGAAAGCAATCATAAAATCTGTCCCACAATTAATATGAATATCTTTCTTGCTATGGATGTTAGTAAGTCAAACAATTGGAAACAGCGGAAACATTTGGTTTAGTCTGTATATCAATTTTTATTTAAAAATTGTCTTTCCAATGATCAATCTTTTTTAGATCCACAAGGAAAACAATATTTTCTAAGAAGGAATGCATTTATTTTTTCTCTTGACATCTAATCAAAATTTAACCTTTCATGGCCATAAGAAAGCAAATATTTCTTCCCTGAATATTCTCATCCATATGGTTTTTTGCTTAAGTGAAAACTTAGACAATAACTTTATTCCTGTTTCTAATTGAGAATTCGATTCATTAGAAAATGCTATCTATTCTAGCTTCCAAACACATTAACATGTTAGTCTAAACCATCATTTTCTTTGATTTTTTTTGTTTTCCTTGACCAGTAATTGTACATTTTTTGTGAAATGCAGTGTGATTCAGTTGTATATACATACATCATGTAATGATCATATTCATGTATCAGCATATACATCACCTCAAATATTTGTCATTTCTTTGTGGAGAGAACATTCAAAATTCTTGTTATTTTGAAATATACAACACTGCATTTTTAATAACTGTCATTTGTTGTCACCCTATTGAGTAATACTAGATTTCATTCCTCTTTCCTAACTGTAGTTTAGAACCCATTGATCAATATTTTCCCATTGCTCCCTTCTGCCCAATAGCTTCCTAGCTATAAATTTTGCCCGCACTCTTTTTTAATTTTTATTTTGAAGAGAATAAAGCAAATACAAAATAAAACAGAATATTCAATCAAAACAAAACAAAGATTGTGATACAAGAATTCAAAACAAAATAAAAATAAACCAACAATGGTTGTCATGTTGCCCCTTGCTATCTTCCCATACCATCAGGCATATTAAAATCAAGCACAACAAAACAGAATAAAACCAATCAAAACAAAACAATGAAAGCAATACAGGACTTCAAAACAAGGCAGTTGAAATACCACAGTGGCTACCATAATGCATCTTGTTATCTTCAAAGTAGCTGTTTATATCATCAGACATAATAAAAGCAAACAAAACAGAATAGTCAATCAAAACAAAACAATGAACATGATACAAAACCTCAAAACAAGATGAAAGGAAATCAATAATGGCTACCATAATGCCTCTTGTTATCTGCAAAATAACTGCCCATACCCTCAGGTATAATACAATAAAATTAATCAGAATAGAATAAAACCAATCAAAAGAAAGCAATGAAAGCAATACAGGACTTCAAACAAGACTACACGAATACAACAGAGGCTACCATGATGCATCTTATCTTCAAAGTAGCTGCTTAAACCATCAAACATAACAAAATCAAACAAAGCAAAATAGAATAAAATCAATCAAAAGAAAATAAGTAAAGCAATAAAGACTTTGGAACAAGATAATAGGAAATAATAATGACTGCTATAATCCATTTTTTTATTTTTGCAATAGCTGTCCATGCCATCAAATATAATAAAATCAAACATAACTAAAGAATAAAACCAAGCTAAACAGAACCATGAGAACAATACAGGGCTTCAAAACAGAATTATAGATTAACAATGGCCATTGCCTTTCCCCAGGAAAGATCTCCTCCCCTTTCACCTTCACAACCTCTATTTTGTGTTTTGGATCCCACAAATTTCCCCAGTTTCTTATACTAGGGAGACAATACAATGTTCACCCATGTGACTCTGAATCATTTCACCCATGAGAATGCTCTCAAGTTATATCCATCTACATACAAGAGTCTCAAGGTTATCTTTCTCTATAGCTGAATAGTTTTCCATTGTATAAAAATGCCTAATCCTTCCTTTCCATTCTGCAGTGGATGGGCAAGCTACCCCTACTGTTTTTTTCTGGTTCCCTGCCACATAAAGCATTGTTTTCTGTCCTTTGACTTTTAATCTATGAATATCCTTTTGAGTTAAATGTGTTTGTTGGATAAAGCATATTGGTGGATCTTGTCTCTTGATTCACTCTACCAGTGTTTCTTTTAATTGGCAAATTGAAGCCATCTAAATTAATGGTTATGGCCAACATGCACTGGCTCATCTCTGCAATGCTATTATCCTGCCATTGGCTGCATACTTTTCCCCTCCATTCTATAGTCTGTTCCACTTGGTGACACCCCTCTGCTGCTCTTCCTGGAGCCATGATTTTTTTTTAATCTCTTTCTAAAATGTCCTTCAGTATTCTTTGCAAGGTTGGTTTGGCAGTCATGAATTCCTTCAACTGTTCTTTGTCCTGGAAATATCTTGTTTCTCCATTAATTTTGAAGGAAAGTTTTGCAAGGTACATCAGTCTGGGTTGGAAGTTGTTTTCTTTCAGGACTTGCATTACTTCACTCCAGCCTCTTCTTGACTTGATGGTTTGTGTTGAGAAGTCTGCTGTGATTCTGGTGGGTTTTCCTTTATAGGTGATCTATTTCTTTTCTTGAACAGCTTTTAATAGTCTGCTCTTGTGTTGAATTTCTGGGATCTTGATTATTATATGTCTGGGGGTAGATTTACTTTGGTTATGGCTAGCTGGAGTTCTATATGCCTCATTTATCTGAATAGCACGTCTTTCTCCCATGTTTGGGAAGTTTTCTGCTAGTACTTCTATAAACAGAATTTTTATGTCTTTTGTGTTGACCCCTGCTTCTTCATTGATACCTATCACTTGTAAATTATTTCGCTTTGCATCATCTTGCAGTCTTTGGATTGTTATTTCCTGGTTCCTCATTATTTTTAAGAGGTCTTTCCTTTCCCAATCACAAACTGCACACCTGTCTTCAAAGTCTGAAAGTCTATCTTCAGTTTCTTTTAAGAGATTTTGCCAGCTTTCAATGGAGATTTTAATTTCCTGAATATCTCTTTGAATCTGTTTCATGCATTGAAAAATCTCTCTTATATTGTTCATTCATGATTTCCCTCACTTTCCTTTGCTCCTCTATTTTTTTATCTGTGTCTTCTTTAGAGAAGCTTAGCAATTCTTTTATTATGTTTTTCATTTCTTCTTTTACCTGAGATAGTATTTCTGTTCTAATTTCTTTTGTAACTTCATGGAGTTGTCTCTTTACTTCAGTTGCCATCACTGCAGAAACTTCAGGTGTGTGACTCCTGATCTCTTCCACATTTTCACCTCCTAGGCTTGCTCTGCTTGGGTTGAAGTCCAGGGATTGCCTTTTGTTTCTTCATCTTGACATTTTCCTGGGTTCTTCCAAACAAGCGGGTAGTGGGGTTTTGGGAACCTCCCACACTGGTTACAATTTCTCTGGAGCATGACTGTTTGGTTTTCCTGGGCTGTGCTGGCTACAGGTATCCAATGGTGGCCACTGGATGCTCTGGTGCAGGGTCTGCTTCTGCTTTTCCCCGGCTTTGCTTGTTACCTGGGGTGAAAGCATCCTGAGGGCTGCTGGAATACATGTGAAGCAGGCTCTGCCTCTCCCTTCCCTCTGAGCTGGTTACCAGAGAGAAGGGTCTCCCTTTGTCTGTTGGAATGTGCACAGAGCAGGACCTGCCTCTGCCTTCCCTCTGAGCTGGTTACTGGTGAGCAGGGTCTCAGTTTGTAGAATTTGCAGTCCATAGTTGGCTGGCTTCAAGGCAAGGCAGTATGGGAGAGAGTACTGTAGAGGAGGATTGCTCATGGCATGGCAGACTGTTTTTTTTTTTTTGCGGCACCGGGGATTGAACTCATGACCTTGCGCTTGCCGGGCAGGCGCTTAGACCGCTGAGCTAGATCCCCAGCCATGTTTTTGAGACAGGGTCTCACTATGCCGTTCAGGCTGGCCTTGAGCTCACTTTGTAGCCCAGGCTGGTCTCGAACTCACAACGATCCACCTGTCTCAGCCTCCCGAGTGCTGGGATTACAGGCGTGAGCCACCACGTCCAGCTGGCAGACTGGTTTTGAATTCTGGTTTCTGCCCTTTCTTGCTGTGCATCTTAGAAAGGTCATTTATTCTCTGTGGACATTGTGAGCCACTGGATCTTCCACATCATCACACTGCTCAGGGAGCTGAATGAGACCACTGTTGCCCGCACTCTTGACCCATTTTTCAAAACATAAATTTGATCATCCTTCCTCTCTCATTTAAAATCCTTCAGTTGCATCCACACTGTACCTAAAAGTCAAACTCCACAACATGGTCCATTGTGCCTCCCTAAGCTTTATATCCTCATCGAATATATTCCACTAGTCAGCACTTCTGCCTTTCTGTCTACACTCCAGTCAAATGGTCTCTTTTCTCCTTTGTTCTTAAACCATGATTTCCATACATTTTGTTACTTTGTATGGAATATTCTGTTCACAGACTTACACTCAGCATTCTCCTTCTCATTTATGTCTCTAGTTCAATGTCAAATTTTTAGTGAGACTCTCTCAGATGTCTACTGTGTAGTAATGCCAACTCCAAAACTTGTCAATTCAGCTTGATTTGTTATCATGATAGCGCTTTTTTGTTGTTGTCATTAGTACAGATCTGCAGTACACAATGATTAGAATCCTTGTAGAGTTGGTGCATGCACAGAACATACTGTAATTCCTTTACTCATTTCCCTGTCTCTCCCCTCCCTTTACCCTTCCCTTCACCCTTCTTCCCCTCTCTTAATCCCTTTCTTATTTGGGAAAGATCTATCTCCCTAATTCCTGTAATTTTTTTTACTTTACTGTGTATTTATATTTTTGGGTTTCTTATGTAAGAGAAACCATGTGATATTTAAGCTCGTGTGTCTGATTTATTTCACTTCATATTATGGTCTTACGGTGCATCCATTTTCCCATACATGACTCCTTTATCTTTCTTTATGGCAAAGAAGCATGCCATTGTGTGTAAATAACACATTTTTCTATTCATTCATCTGCCAATTGACGCATAGTCTGCTTCAATCATTGTAGCTTTTAATAGTATTTGAAATTGTCTTGTTAATTTTTCTTTCACTCTTTAACTATCTAAGAATTTCCTCTCACCATTAGAATATAAAACGAGAGAATATAGACCATGTCTTTCTTGTTTACCATTAGACCCCAGGCATCAAACAGTGCTAGATATAGCATACAATAAAAATATGCATAATTAATAAAAGAACGAATATATGTCTCTATTTGTGTAATTGTTAAAAAACAAGAAAATGTAATACAGAATTGTATTTCTGATGAATAAATTTATGTTGGCAATTTAGTTAAACACACATCAGAATTTTTGGAAATTAGCAAAATTAATATGATATGTAAAGTAAGTAACACAAGGGCTGGGGATCTAGCTCAGCGGTCTAAGTGCCTGCCCGGCAAGCGCAAGGTAGTGAGTTCAATCCCCGGTGCCGGAAAAAAAAAAAAAAGAATAAATTTAGACATATATATATATATGCCGGGGATCTAGCTTAGCGGCCTAAGTTCCTGCCTGGCAAGTGCAAAGTCGTGAGTTCAATCGCCGGTGCCGTAAAGTAACACATTAGGTTACATGAATAATATGTTAGTACATATATCTGACTATATTTTTCTCCTAAAATGTCACTTTTTATTTTTTCTCTCAAAGATACAAATGAAACTCAGGAAAAAATAAGTAATATGATTTTCCATTAATGCAGATAATTCTAACAAAATACATTCCAAAGTTAAAAAGTGTGTTCTAAAATGATTTTGTTGCATCTAGATGAAATTATGGGGGTAATTGCCTATCTATCAATTTATTATAGCTACAACTATACAAATTTTAGCTTGTTCATTATACGAAAATTACAACTTTTAGCCTGACATAGTGGTGCACACCCATAATCCCAGTACTTAGCCGGCTGAGGCAAGAGGAAGACTGTGAGTTCATGGCCAGCCTGGGCTACATAATGAATTCAAGACCAGCCAGAACTACAGAGTTAGTTCTTGTTTAAAAAAAGAAAGAAAGAAAGAAAGAAAGAAAGAAAGAAAGAAAGAAAGAAAAAGAAGAAGAAAACTCCAACTTCTGTCATTTAATTTTACCAAAATATAAAAGGAAGTAAAATCTTTATTAGCTGTCACTACAGAGTCTAAACTAAGAAATATAAAGTACTGTATAACAAATCCCTATGAAAAGCATGAAACTACTAGTAAAATAGCTTAGTTTTTCATTACAGTTTGACTACTAATTAGCTTTGTGACTTTCTGTCTGTAAACTTAAGATCAATGGATAATGAGTAAAGACATACAAGTCAACATACATAATCTATTTGTAGTGATTTCTCCTAGAGAATGAATGTTTTAGGTATAGCAATGTGATATAGATTGAAATTAAATATTAATCATAAAGAATAAGACATCCTTATTACATACAACATTCATTAAATTTTACCAGGTATTAGGTCCCAAAAAATAGCTCAATTATTTCCATAAGTAGAAATAAAACCTACATTTTCTGTTCATGGTCAAATAAAGGTGTGAATCAACAACAGATATCCATTTACCTATAAATAATGAAACGTTTTAATTTTAAAAAGTATTGTAGCAAAATTGAGAATGTTTAAGAATGCAATGAAAATTCCATGTCTTAGTATCTATTGGACATAACTAGGTAGAATCAGCATTTAAATCAAAATTTTAAATATATCTACCAAACCAAAGAATTAAAATGCATTAGTCAAATTTTTAAAAGCTAGTAAAAGTGAGGTTATAAAAGAAAAATGAAGAAAAACAAGTGTGATAGAAAATCATAAAATTTAATATATCAAAATGTGCATGCTTTGAAAAAATAGCAATGGTTAAAAATGCCAATTGCTAAATTAATTTTAAAAACTCAGCAGTATTTTTAAAGCTATAAAAACCTAATTTTTACAGCTCCAAAAGAACAAATTTGAAAATGTAGATGTAATGAATAATCAAGGAAAGCACTATTTGGTAAATTTAATTGTAGTGTAGAATAACTTCCACAGAAGAATTGGGGGAATTGACCAAAAAAAAAAAAAAACCTATCTCAAAAAGACTACAAAGACAAATGGATTCACCAGAAAATTTTGTGAACTTCTCAGAGACAAGATTATTTCATTGCTATGAACTTTGGTTAGAAAATATAGTAGAAAGGAGAAAAGTACACTTTTTATAATGTTAATATAGCATTATGTTAAAATCAGATAAAGGGCATACTTTTATAGATGCTTTGTTTATGAAAATTGATTTAATAATAATCCTATAAAAATAGACAAAAAACAATTTAAATATTTAAAAATAATGCATTGTGATCCATTGGAATATTTTTTCCAGAAATATAAGCCTGCTGCAGTACTAGGAACTGCATTAAATAAAAGTTTACCATATAGTAAACTAAGGAGGAAAAGCATATAATCATTTTCATAAACATTTAAAAGTACTTTGACAAATTTCAACACACTTTACTGGACACATATTTCAAACAAGCGAGAACTGATAATATGGACCATGATATGCAGATATTCTTTTGAATCCAAAAGTCAGAGTCTTACTTAGGGGAGAAACTGCAAAACTATTTCCTCAAAGGTGGAAACCAGGTATCAAGTCATTAAAAAGGCTTGTCATTAAACAGACAATTCTCAAGTTAATATTTAAAATTAATGAACTGCTGTTAAAATGAGTGTTTTTTCTGGACTTTGTATAGTTAATTCTCACAAGCATATGAAGAAATAAACAAGCACAAATAATCAGGGAAAAACAGAACCCTGAGAGGGAACTACCCTTGCCAGAAATTAAAGCAATGTAAAGCCTGTGTAATTAAAACATCATGGAGCTGGCTCAGAAACAGACAGGCAATGAAAAGGAACAGATGGTCCAGGTAAACTCAAGTATATGTAAAAACAAATACCTATGTGATAAAGGTGGCATCCTTGGACTTTGTAACAAACAGTGTGGGACAAGTGAATAGACACATAAAAAACTGAATCCATATCTCTAACCACACCAGATGGTTCAAAAATGTAAATATTAAAAATGAAATTACATGTTCTCTAGTAAACTGAGGTGTATTGTTTTAATACTTTGCTGTGTAGAGAACTTTATAAATATCACTTATACCTTGCAAGCAGCTAAAGAGAAAGTTGAAATATTCAGATCCACAGGATTTTGAATGAGTGCAACAAAACTGAGCAAAGCTGAGAGATAAATGATAGATTTGGAAATTATTGAAACGTATCACAAACGAAAGGTTTATTTTCCTAATATACAAAGAACTCCCAAAAACTGACAGAAAATTTCCCCAATAGAAAAATCTCTAAAACAACTGAATTGGAAAAAGTGGCTTTTAAAACATATAAAGAGATACATAATTTATTCATAATAACAGAAATGCAAAATAAAATGAAACAAATACTATCTCTCACAAAATAGATTAGCAAATATTCAAAAGCCAAGACAGGATTCTGGATCATGAAGAAGAAGATGCAGTGAGACTTGGGTGACCACAGGGGAAATTTTTAAGTGGATTACATATTATATTAAATTTTTAAATAATGCTAAAGAGATGCAATGACATATTATGGTTATTTATTATAAAGTTATTTGCAGGGATCCTAAAACAAAATATTAAAGACAAAACTCTATCACATTTATAATTTTTAAATTTTTCAAGATGGTGTGGAGGAAAAACAAATATGTGGAAATGTAGGTGAAGAATAATTTAAAAACCATATTGTTAATTTTTTTAAAGTAACACTAGGAGTTACAGCACAGAGATTGCAAATATATTTCATTTATCGATGAATGCCATAGCAATGTACAAATAGGCAATTTTATAATGTAAGAATCAGACTCAAAAATGACTCTATATAAAATAACTCAAGAGACTATTGCTGCAGAAAACTTATATACTCTAGTCAAAAATCTAATGCCTTAAATATAGAAACATTATTGGGGACCACAAATTCTCAATGGCTAATTTTGCATACTTCCCTAAGAGATAAATGGAGGTTTGGGATTATGGTATCACCTTTTTGAGACTTTCCATTAACTCTTGGGTTATCCTCTCCCACTCACTAAAATTAAACTAAAGCTACTAAAATGAAAAGGAACACTTGAGAGCAAGATACTTCTTAGCATATGATCATCTCCACCCTTTTGAGTCATCCCAGGATTATCCATTGCCTGCAGTGTCATAGACTTCTGAAACTTCTGCTGACCTGGAATTTCTGCTAGCCCCTCCTATCAGTGTATGCACCCATTGCATTGTACACACCCAATAAATAGTGGTTGGTTTGGAGTATCTGGATCTCTGCCCATCCTGAGGCATTGACCTCCCAGCTCCCTATCATGCATTACTAAATGTCCTGTTTCTTATTTTATCCTTCACCTTACCCCTCATACAGGCAGTTGGGGATCTTGGCAAGGTCAGCAACAAAACATAAAATGCTAAACTGAGGTACTTAATGTTTCTGCAGGCATAAATAACTGCTTGGATCACATGAGTACAATCAGTTATTCTCAGCTGTTAGGCTTAACTTTTTTCTCTAAACCATAACACATCATACTCAAAACTCATAGGAATGTCAAGAACATAATTGTATACCAAATCATTGATTCACTGGAGTTAAATTCCATATTTATAGAATTTAAAGCTGTCAAAGAATCTTTTTCTAATTCGTTCCCTGTCTGTGACTGTCCCTCATGGTTGTCTTTCACCCAGTCACTGAGGGAAAGCAACATTGGGACCCATGATGTGGAGTTGAATTTTAATTGTTTGGAGTACCAAATTTAAATAGTCAAAACTTTCCCCAAATTCAAGTACTCTCTGACATGTGGAGGATGCCCATACTTGAATCCCTCCCTTATTGTTGCCTGTCGTATGGAAAGTGTCCCCTCAAATCAAAATCTCATCTTAGTTTTGCATTTCTCCCTGAATTTCCTTTACTGGGTGTTTACTTTGCTTTTGATGAGCTGGATTCCTCTCCCTGCAAGCCATGGGAATAAGGGAGAGTGTCTAAATTGTTTCCTTCTTTTCTCCGTATTGTGAATCATCTTTCCAGTGTCTCTGTAGCTCCTACTTTTTTTGTCAATTCCTTCTGCATTCTCAGCGATCTGCTTCTGCTTTTCTCTTTGACAAGTTGTTATTGTCTAGTGTCTGAATTCCAGATCTCAAAAAGGTTGAATTTTGCTATTGATCACTTATCTGCCATTTTCTTTCTCTCTTTCCTTCTTAAAAGATGACTTTTTTTTCCAGATTTTCTTTTCTTCTTTGGTATTTCTTGAGTTTTGAATTTATATTATGAATGATGGTTTTTGGTCTACCAACCTCTTCAATGTTACTTTCTTCAACGCATAATCTGCTACTAATTCTGATTTTATTTCTTTCAGGAGAATCTTATCCAATGTCTTAATTCAACTCTTAGTCATATAATGGTGTTTTTATATTTATATTTCTGTATCTCTGGAATGACTTCTCCCTGAATTCTCATTGTGAATAACTAACATCTCAATTAATATACTTACTGACATATTCCAAATTTGAAATGGTCTTCATACATCCATTACATTTTCTATGTCTGTAATCTACCATTCACTAGATTTTCCATAAAAAAAATTGAGTTTTCTTCCTTTTTTAAATTTTCAAACAATTGTCTTTAATTGGTGGTCAATTTGACATGTCATAAAAAATTTCCTAATTTGTCTTCCCTTTCTACTATTGCTTACTCTCTGAACTTCTTTTTCACTTTACTAGACTTTAATATAATTTTCAGTCAATGTATTCAGCCTCAATCTATTCTTGACACAAAAATATTTTTCTAAAATTCTAACTTGATAAAATCTGCCATTAGCATACTATACTTAATGTTCTTTAGTGTTCACTAATCTACAAAAAAGTAAATGTTCAATACAAAATGGTTTATAAAACACATATTGTAAAGGGCCGGTGATTTAGCTCAGGGGCCTAAGTGCCTGCCTGGCAAGTGTGAGAGCATGAGTTCAATCCCCAGTGCCACAAAAAAAAAAAAAAAAACCACATATTGTAGAGCAAAGTACAGAGATAATTATGTTGTAAATAAAATTAAAGTACAAAACAAATGATAATATAGAAAATTATTTTATGCATGTGCAGTAGCAATAAGTTAGGCTTCAAATTTTAAAGCAATCAAAAGAAAATATGAAAATAGTGTACATACAATTTAATCCTTTTTCAAAAGATATTTTTCTTAGAAAAACATAGTTTCTTTTTAGACTATATGCAAAGATAAATTTCCCCTATGAATCCTCACAAAGCCAGACGTTTGTTATGTAATATAATAATCAGTGTGCTCAAAATTGTTCAAAAAATGGTTGGAATGGCATGACACCAATGTGAAATTCTCCGAGAAAAAAATTATTCCTTCTAAAACTACTGTAGTTTAAGAACTTGGTTCCCTGGTTCTCTGATGAACAAATTTTACGCCATAATAACATTTAATATTTGTGAAATATTCTGTAGGCTTTATTTTATATCTTGCAACCAGTATTCCAACTTTTTAAAGATTTAGGTAGCAGAAAATTTTGAACTATACTCTTTATCAAGTGTCTGCAGAAGTTTATGGATATTTTTTCTGGTTTTAGTTAAGGACACACCTATTGTCCTTGAACTTGAATATTAAAGACTGTAAAATTAAAAGGACATGAGTTTTTTTTTAATTATGAAGATATACTGACTTCTATCTGAAAAATTACTTCCTAATTTTCTGAAGAATTTATGAATGTGAGTTGCAAACAAGTTCAATATTGCCCTCAGAAAATATTTTGCAGTTATTTCAACATTGTAATTGGTAAATAAGGAAATTACTAGGCATTAATATACAAAATCTGAAAAACAGAAACAAAAAATCATAAGTGTAATACTTTAAGAAAGTAAAAGACCTAAATATGATATTATACAAATTTTACATATGCTTTCCACCAAATTCTTATTTTTCTATAGAAAAAAATTATTTGCTTCAAAACATCTAAAATTCAACACAGCTAAATTTATGTGTGTTTCATCTCTCATTATCCCTAAAGATAGATATACTGTATTTATAGAAACAGAGAGTAGGATTTCCTGTTGTCATTGTAAATTTCAACATTAAACTCAATATTCTTATAGTTCATAACATTAGTTATTTCTGTCTTCTTAAAATATAGCTAATGATAGGTGAATACTCTGCTAACAAACCAACCTCCAGCATGATCAATAAATTTACTTGCATAAACTGCATTAAAAATGGCTGTACAGTGATGGACAAATCATTATGTTGATGAAATTGGTGAAACAATGACTAATTTTTAGTTCTGGATTTTTCTAGAAAGAAAATGGACAAACCATAGAAAATATGCCTGAATCTCCAATGTGATGATATGGATGAATTCTGATTTGGAGTCTGTACATATTGTTTATTAAGATGGTTAAAATATTTAAATCAGCTTTCCAACTGTAAGCTAAAAATGATGCTCCTAAATGTCATTCAAAGATTTACTTCAAGGCTCATGAAGTGAAGATTATGTATTAAACATGAAAGACATTTTAAAATTGCTGTTGTGTTTATTTGTTGGCAAATTAGTTCTTTGAGTATGTCTTGGACTGAAAAATAAGTTTTCCTTCACCAGATTAAAAATATGACTGACTTGATTATTGTCCTAAATCACTGTATTATCTCTATTATGTCAAAGACTTGATATATGACTTATTATGTAAGTAGTAATCATTTCATCAACCATACTAAATGAAGTTTGTAAAAAGCTGCTTACTCTCTGATTGTTTAGTCATGATTTTCTATTTAAAACATTTTCAAGAGTACATTGTATAAGTCACACCTTATGTCACCAGCTCTTTGAATACAGTGTATGCCATATGACAGATACAACTCATGGTTTGTAAATTACACCATGCAATGAGTCTGTTACATATTTGGCTTTGTGTCCTTGGACTGATTTTCAGCCTCATTAAGCAGAAAGTACATCATTTCCCAAATAACAAGGAATGAAGCACATACAGAGATTGACTTGGCATCCATTACATAAATTTTCTGTTTTAGATTTGCAGAATTTACATAACACTGGAACAAAACATTACCCAGCAAACATATTTGTGGTGTCAGTTCAATTTCCCTGCCGTGCCGTTCTACAGTCAGCCTTGCCAAGGTCTATCTGGCTGTTAAATTTTATAACATGATTTTTAATACAAAAATATCTTCCATTTAATTTTTAAATTTGTTGATGATTTTTAGAATTTTCTCCTAAGTTCTACATACCTAAGTAAAATACTTAGAAAGAAACTTTATAAATATATAGCTCTATTTCAAAATTAATTTCAATTAAAATTAAATATAAAGATGTTATGACTTGCATGTGCATAAAAAGGTTTTATAGCCATTTTTCAAGTCCAAACTCAA
>RJWT010030066.1:0-14750 GCA_004365215.1 Cuniculus paca | reverse complement strand
CCTCTCTGGGACACTGCTGAGGGAGTGTGGTAAAGGAAAATCTCTCCCATGGGCAGACCTTTGAATAGTGAATGTGATTGTTCAGTATGTTTGGAAGAAGAGATGGTAGATTTGTGATTATTCATTGATTTATGCTCAAAACTTTGGATGGTCAAGGACTTGGATAGAACATGATTGGAACACTGGCAACAAGAAAATTTGGAGAAGAGGTATGTGGATAGATCTGTTTCCTTCCTCTCTTTTCCTCCCCTCCCCTCTCCTCTCCTACCCTTTTCTTTTCTTTTTTTGTAGTAATGAGGATTGAATCAAGATAGCATTCAGCTACATACCACCTGTCTTATTTTATTTTGAGAAAGGGTCTTAGGTGGGGTTTTAGGCATTATCCATCTATGTATCTACTATCGATGCTTCCATCTATGTGTCTGTGTATCTATCTATCAATTATCCGCCTGCCTGCCTCTCTGTCTATTTACCTACCTACGTAGCTAGCTATTGGTTCTATTTCTCTGGAAAACCCTGGCTAATACACTGATATGTTGATCAACACAGGTCTTCTTTTCCTTTCCTTTATTCCTATTACACCTAGATTTGAACATCTAACGTTGATGCAATGCAAACAACTCTGTTGTATTTTGTTTTTCCCAAGATACTTTCAAAGAAAAAAAATATTTATAGAATTAAACTGCATTCAGTTATCAAATTTAGCATATTTACTTATTCTAATTGATAATTTTCATTAGGTTTGAATATCCTAAAGTTCCAAATGTATCCAGATATCTATGTTTACTGCAGAAATGTATCATTGATTTTTGCTAATGTGAAGTTCATTTTTTATTATTTTTATTTTGGCCTTTTTCCCAATTGTTGTCCATTTTCCCAGATACACACCTCCTAATATCTGCTGATTATAAGCCCTTATGGCTACTGGAGACCTAATAGTACTATTATTGCTTCAGATAAAAACAATTTTGATTGTAGAAAGCTCACGTTAGGATGAGCTTGGAGAACACAGCAAACTACTATGTTAAAGACTTTGAAAAGGCTGCAATGAATAAAAAGGAGCTGCAGTAAACAATCTTTGGAAGCTCATCTGTCTCAAGCACATTGTCCCAACGTCTTACGTTTCTTTCACTTCACGATCAAGGAATGAATGGAACTACTTCTAACTAATTTTATTTTGCACTGGGGGGAGTTAGAAAATTGGGTATTTGCTTTCATTATTTATTTTCTTTCTTTCTTTTTAACATAATAAGTATTTAGACCATCAGCAGTACTGATTTTTCAGTTGGCGTTGCACATAATTTTACAATCTGTTCAATCGTTCATTAGCTGTCCTGTTTGTGAGGGAACATGTGTGGGTAGACTGATGCGGCTGCTAAGGACGACTCTCGATTTGTGCACAGAGGAGCCGTTGGCACAGCCAACACATCACCTCTTGGAAGTAAATCACCAGAGACCGCCAAAAGTTTTTACCCAATGCAATACACCTTTGGGAGGACACTTTCTCAACAACCATTCTTCCACCTCATAAAGCTACTTTTCATCTGGACATGGAAAATGGAAATATTTTCAGTAACATACTGTTTAGCCTTTTGAAGTTAACAAAGACATTACCTAATGCAGACTCAGAATAAAGAGCCTAGAAAGCATTTTAACTACAAATGTCATGGCAGTCCCTGCGAATGAATCGCTCTTGAGAAATGATGAAAAATTTGAAAGAACAGCAAGAACCTGGATCACAGAAATTAAGCTGAAATAAAAACGCCTATCAGAAAACATGTAAAGCACTCCCAACAGCCCAAACAACACAGTCTTAAGCTTAAGTAAAAATTTTCAGGAGCGATGGCTGCATTGATGTGCAAACTGTGACTAGGTTTGTATAAACACATCCACACACAGGGGAGGAAACTGTATCTCCAAACCGCCGTGGCTATCGTGGATAAAGATGGTGTTTTTCTATAATTTTTATATTGTTATATTTTTAAAAAATCTGCATGATAAATGTGTGCAGCTTTTATAATCAGAATAAAAGATGATTATGATGTAACCATTGAGAAGGTCTGCTTTGGCTTTACATTATATATTTTTAAGTGCTCAGTTAAAAAGTATGCTGAGGCACTGCCAGTATCATGGAGATTAAAACCCATGGACATAGGACTCATATTTCTCTTTCACTTACTTTGATAATTCTTTCTGGATTTTTTTGTGGTTCTATTTCTTGTCTCCAATAATTTCTATTCTTACAGCAAAATAGAGACTTGAAAGAAAATAAGCCTTCTCTTGCCACTTGGAAGACGGCCAAGACCAGTAAGGAAGGAAAGCTGAATTCCATCTCTGGGCTCTCTCTGGCGAGCCCTCTGCAACGCTACAGATGGTGGTTCTCCTGCACTAAAGAAAGGGACTGTGATAAACACCGGTCTCCAAAATTTGCTCTACAAGCCCTCCTCACTGAATAAGATGATCTGGACCCCATTACTGTTTTCATCACATAAAGGATCTTTACCTTGCTTCACAATCAGGACTGCTATTGCGGCCACAAAACAAGCACACAAAGGAACAGGTTTTGGTGAAGGTATGGCTGTTTGCAAACTCATGGCAAACAACCTCACCAACCTGGATACACAGGGTCATAATGAAATATTCTCTATGAACAATAATAACAAGTATTATAAAAACCAGGCAAATGTTGAAGAAATTATTGTAGTAAAAGCTACGTTGCCATCAGTTCACCCTCGAAATGCTCCCTTCTCTGTTTTGTCTCCTGCAGCAGTTCTGAAAGTCCTCTTCGGTGAGTGTCTTCAGCTGTGGTGCCCTGAGTGCCTGAATCCATTCAAAGTCTTGCATTCATCCCAAGCATTTGCCATGCATGGTCATGTGATTTTGGGGAAGTGCCAGAGGTCATGTGAATGAGGAGAACTAGGACGCAGCATCACGGCTGTGGAACCCGCCTTCCTGCAGGACGGTGCTTGGCAGCAGGCTCACTCTCATCTGTATCCCCCCTCACAGACACTCGTGAATGAGGACTTCCAGAAATGCTTCAGAAAGTGGCAAAAACAATGAGAGCAGTGTCTGAAGTAGGGGGGAGTGTTTTGACGGGGATTAATGGCAATGTGTAACAACTTTTTAATTTAGATGTTCCTCATATATTTCAATGCTTCTCCGAAGGGGAAAAAAAACACTCAAAACTTTCAAACAGTGAAAGTTAGCCTTGAGAGGGACTGCCAAGAAGTAAGCCGTGTCCACCTAGGGGTTAAAAGCGCCCAGGTTGTGGTGGACATGGTGAGTGTGCTAGCAACGGGCTTTCGCACAAACTGGCTCTTGAAGTCTTCGTTTTCGTATCGTATTTCATTGAAGATGTGAAATTTCACACTACCCAGAAAACACGCATTACGTATTTTCCTTATATGCATATGTCTGTGCATGTCTGTGTACACATGTGGTGTACACTATGTGCACACATGAGCTCTATCATGCAGAGGTCTGACACGACCTTACGTAGTAGTGAAGAGCATGATTTTGGACTCAGTCTGACCACTTCAAACTGTAGCTCTCTCACCTGCTGTTGCGATTTGGAATGGAGGATTATCCTCTGTGTGTGCCTCAGTTTCTTTTCTGTAAAGTGGGGATTACTAGGACATTGAACTTCATAATCTCGGAGTGAGGATTAAATGGCTCCATGAATGGTGAGTGACACAGATACAAGCTTTTGAAAATCTTGTGGGATTTTGACAACTTTATTGAGTTTCGTGTTTTTGTCTCTGAGATAGACATGCTACACTGAGACAAGAACATATATTCTGTGATTCTAAGGACAAGGAATCCCTGACTCAGAATGTGGTACAATCTGAGATCCAAAAACCTCAAGAAGAAACTGATTGTGTCTTTTTGAGGATTGTGACCTTGCTCCAAAAATTAGGCATTATCCCATTAGGATGAAGTAGTCTATGGCTCGATAAAAAAATCAAGTAAGAAGAGGAACAAGTGATAGAAACAGTTAAATAAGAGGTCCAATGGAGTTTCATTTCCTTTGTGTTGCACTCAGGCAGTATTTCATTACTTTGATATAAAATAAAAGTCACATGAGTTACACTGCATAGTGTAAATAAATTTTGTAAAAATATATCAGACACATGTTAAAGTTCAGAATTTTTTTTTGCTTTTAAAATTTTTTTGGTACTGGGGACGGAACCCAGAGCCTTCAGACTGAGTCCTTTTGTACTTTTTACTTTCAGACACAATCTTACTAAGTTGCCCAGGCTGGGCTCGATCTTGCAATCCTCCTGCCTCAGTCTCCCAGAGTACTGGGATTATAAGCATGCAACAGCATACCTAGCTAAACTCAGAATCCTTTATCCTTATATTCTCATTACTATTCCCTAGATCTGGGTTTGTTCTTGTCATACCATAATTAAGTTTTATTCATTACTTGTGTCTTAGTTACTTTTCTTATTGCTGAGACAAAATACCTGACACCCAAGATTAAAGGGGGAAAGGTTTATTTAGCTCACAGTTTGTAGAGGTTTCAGTTCATAATCGGCTGATCCCAAGGCAGGGTGACATATAGAGGGGAAAAAGTTCATGGGGGAGGAAGACACCAAAAGCAATGAGACAGAGCGAGAAAAGTCTCTTTCTGTCCCTCATATTGTATCCAGTCCACTGGGATTAGGGCAGTGCCAATCCAATCAGCGGACTAATACGGCAATCACCCACCCTTAATCCCAGAGCCCTGAATCCCAACATTGCACTACACATCGCATCAATCACTCACTCTAGAGCCAACTACCTCTAAAAAATCCCTATGACCATATGAGGCTCTGTGGGGACATCTAGACATGAACTATACCAATTTGTGACAGGTGCCTAGTCGAGATATGGAAAAACTCAGAAGACTCAAGAATTTATGTGGAAATCCAATTCCTTTTCAAGTGGGCTACAACACAGAGGACCCAAAGGTTTATTTTCAAATTTAAATCCCTGTAAAGTTACTTTACATGAAGTGCAACCATTCTATTTTGCAGGATGGGATACTTGGTTGTGATTTGACTGTTGTGCATTTGAAGTGTCAATGCTGTTAATTTACTGTCTCACTATCCTTTGAAGCTTTTAGCTTCAGTTTGTAGATTTGACTACTGGAAGCCACTGCAGAGAAAAGTTTCATCGCAAGCATGCATTTGTTGACTCAACTGTTTAATGCCCTGTACTGAGCACCAAGAAGACCGATGCAGTCTAAAGTAACTCCTAGTCCTATCTCGCTGGAATTGCACTTCTAAATTTAATTTGATTATGTGAATTTTAGGAAAATACAGACTATTTTTGCTTGATCAAGATAGGTGCAGGAATACATAAAAGGATTAACAAAATGGAATGTAAACTTTGAATTTGGCTGTTTCTTTGCTAAAATGCATCAAGTTCCCCTTGAAATTACAGGAGTGGAAAGATGTGTGCATCCTTCAATCAGGACCTGATTTTTCTTTCTCTATGAAAGAATCTCTGGACAAATGAAAGCAGTGACAGAAAGAAAACTAGCTTTACTCCTCAGTCCCAACCCATGGGCACAAACGGGAAGCACAGGCATCTGTCAGAGGCGGCACCACCGCCTTCCTGGCAGGCACAGGAGACAGTTCAGGCGGATAATACTCCAGCCACAGGAATCCCGGAACTGGAAAGAGCTTCACAAAGCCATACACACATCAAACTAAAGTTTTGAATTTTCTAGACCAGACCTATTATCTTTTTTTTCATTCTCTCCATGAGTAAATTCACATTAGAAGTCAGTTCTAATTTTGGCTTACCACGTTAAAGTCAGAGAACAAAGAAAATCAATACAAAGGAAACACTGGGAGGGAGGCCTGAAAGAACTCTCATTGCAAAAAACTTGTTATTAATCAGCATCCTCTTCTTTTACTATACCATACACACCACTAACTGATTTTTCCACCAAGTAGGAAACAACTGAAAACTTTCCATGTGCAACATAAGTCTTTTTGATCAATTCTCAACCAGTAGTTGTTGTAAAGAAAGGATTTCCTATATCTCCCTCAGAGGTGTTTTAATTTTCCCTATCAGGCTCACAACCCAAATGTACTAAAGTCAGCAGGACTTAATTTACTTATATATATAGTGAAAGCCGGTGCCAAGGATCATGCACGGCCATTGCCCTGCTTCAAATATTCATGAGCCTCCACAGTCCAAAATGCATTAAAAGTGGGAATGAGGCCAACAACACACAGTCCTTCCAGTGACAGGAGCCTTCTCAGATCCCACGAGCAAGATGTTAAGGACTTCAAACTGAACCGTCTTTGTAAGAGGCACTCTCAGAAGGAACGCCAGATCCTAGCACGGTTCACTGATGGAGTATCAACGGAGCAGAGAAAAAAGACAGATGCCTACTCCCTCTTGTAAACTCGTTGTATTGTAACTCATTTGCTTCTCTTCTCTACCATTGTGGCTGATCACAAGGCTATTACACACTGGTGGAATATCACTACAGTTCTGGAAAATACCATTAAGGCTTTCAGACAAACAGAATGACTACAGAGAAATTAACAGCATTTAACCCAATGCGATGTTGTTAATGGAACCTGAGCAGCATATAGAGGATGCGACAAAAGCAGAATTAAAGTGGGAATAAAGAGCTATCCACTGTACATGTCAAGCAAATACACGTAATAATTTAAGTAGTCTTTTCATGTCATTTGTCTCCCAGCTGCATCTGCTCTTACACCTGTGTTCCCTTCTTCAATCTTTTTGATACCCTGGAAATATTAGGCACACAGCCAGATTCACACCCACTCTCAGCTTCCAATGTACCAAGGATGGCGAACCTTCCAGAGCTTTCACTGATAGCAAACAGCCGGCTGTGGCACGTGTGCCATAGGTTTGTGACCACTGTTATGTAATACAATTCAAATACACCACTGCTGTACAGGAATTGAGCAGCAGTCCAGGGCTCTGAACTACTTCTGACAGGGTCCACAGAAAGGTTCAGGCTAATTACTTCCAGGGAATACTTCCCAGTGCAAAGCTACCACTGACCTACTTTAGACTGACTACGATAATTTATCAGGTAAGATACTTAAAGGAATTTAAAACAATTTCTGAAACAAACCAAGCACCAGAAATATTTGCTGAAATCCTAAGTTGCTATTCCCAGTGTTATCAGATGGGTTTTATTACTGTGTGGTGAGTCAAGTTTATTATGTTTGCCTTATTTATAAGCCATTCTTTTTCCTTATAAATATGTGGCAGGGTGTATTTGAGTCTCTTTGATGTGTAAATGTGTTAGATTTGACTTTTCAGTCTAGATATAAACAGAAGCAAACTTCTAAGTCTTTCTTTTCTCCTTCCCCAACCTTTTCCCCATAAACAGGCATGCACGACCCTTTCTTTACACAGGTGTTTCAACTGTCTTTGAATTTCATTTAAATAAAGGATGTCTCTGTTGTGACAGTGGGGTACAGATTGTTTACCTTGAGAAACTTCAACTCCCTTTTTGGGAAGCTTAATCCTTCCCTACATTTGGCAACTATCTTTAATTGAAGGATCTTTTGTAACAACCATCTGTCTTCCTTATTAAGAAAACTACCATTTTCTTATTTTTTTTTGCAACCTTGATGTTTCTATAAAATGGTGTGACTTCCTTTATTCAAAAACCCATTCTAGGGAAGCACAACTAACTGACTGTACTAGGTTTTTAATCCCAACAAATATTTACCTTCGTTTTGGAGGTAACTTTTTCTAAATCTTTGAATAAATACACTAAGCTCTTATAGCAAAATTTGAAATATTAATTTTGTAGGCCGGGACTAAAGGAAGATCAGGAATTAATGTCCCATCCTGTGTTATATTTGAGACACAATAACATTATTTCTTATTAGTATTTGTGTTTTGTTATTGCATCATAATGCAGGATCAAGGAGATGAGTAAGCACTGAACTATGGTGTAGTTGGTGCCAAATGAAAAAGTAAAACAGTGAGTTGTGCTCTTTGCTGTCGCTTAGTCTGTGCAGTATTTTATGTTTAGGTGAGGACCTGGCCACGGTTTCATTCAAAGTCAGCAGTGTTTGAAAGCCCGACGGATTCAAAGAAGGATCTGCTGACTCGTGCTATAGTCAGATTACTTCCCTGTTGCTTCCTCTCTTACTTTATTGCCTCTTTCAGTCCCTGCCTGTTTAATTTCATTTATTGCTTTGTTCTTGGATCCTTCAGCTGTTTACAATCTGCCCCTCGTGTCTATAACTAAACATAATATGCTAACATACAACACTATTGTGTGAATGAGAAATCAATGAATTCATCGTTTGGGCACCATTCTTTACTGCTTACATTGGGTATTTTAAACGCATTTCATTTAAATGTGAACCACTTTTCATTCTTGCCTGGGAAGTGTAATGAGCTCCTTGGCTCCCTGCCTCTGCAGCCCTCTAATCTTCACAGCTATGGTCATGCAGCCCCAGCTGGAGGTCTAGACTTATTCCAGTTTTTGGAACAAATCTTGTCCCTGGGCTGGGGAGTTCAAGACATCCTCGCCAACAGCTGATGGATTCAGCATGCAGTAGCCTTGCTGCTGGTTCCATTTTGACCTTGGAGCTTATTTCCCTAGTTATGCTATGCATCTTTTTATCCCTGTTGACCAAGGCTTGGTTTCCTACACTCGTTCCACAAAATGAGTGTCCAGCCAGGCTTTGCCCCTGCAGATCTGACTCCCCTCCTGGCTGACACTCCATCTCTCCACAACCGAGGTCCTGCTCTGTCCTTCTCCTGTCTCCTTTTTAATTGAACTTATTCTGAACAATACTTGCCCTAGAGTCAGCTGGTCAACCTTTCTGATGCGACAGGTCTTGCTCAAACTCGTTGAACTGCCTCTGCACTCAGGATCTGAACTTTTGCAAGAAAATCAGAAGTAACACTCTGCTTGCTTGGCTGGTTGCCCACCGTCTGCTGCAACCAACTCTCCGGTCACTGGCTCTAACCTGTGCGTCTTGAGAATCACTGTGTGAGCACTGCCTGCAATCTGGCCATCTCATGATTCCAGACAGGGCAGGGAAGAGACTGTTTATCAGTCTTTGAATTGTCATGCAAACATGGTCTCGTTACTTTTCTCCTATATTTTCATCTTGGCTCTGCCACTAACATATTTCAAAACTCACTTTCCTCTTTGTAAAGTAAAATAATGACAGCATCTATGTCCTGTGAATCTTATAAAGGTAACAGAAAAATGCATACAAATGAGGTCCATAATAAGCAACTGATAACTTTCCACTGATATTATAATCTCATGCCTTAAATCTTCGCACTTGGAAAGCAGACCCATGTCACCTTTGAAATGATCATGAAAAAGATAGGAACTATGGAAATTCTTTACAGAAGTGAGAGACCCATGAAAACATCTTTAAGTAAAATAAGTTTCAGCAAGAAAATGAACAAGTTAAAAAAAAATGACTCAAACTACAGATGCAGGCAAAGATTGAGTCAGTCCTTTACTTAAGAGCAGTGTTTCTATAATCATTTGTTGAGTTTTAGAGAAATGAAATTTGAAGACCCCCTCCAAAAAATTCTGATTCGTTAATTTTGGAGTAGAACAAAAAATTACTGTTTTAAAAATTCCCAAAGGAATTCTGAGACTCCTCCACCTTTGAGAACCATGAATTCATGGTTCTTAGATTCTCAAGATGTTCTTAGGTAAAATATATCTCTTTACCCCAAGATGGGTAAGCCATTTTGACTTCTAGTTGCCCATTCACTACAAGTGTTCGACAGGGACAATCTACTCTGCTCTTGTGAACAGATGGCCATTTCACCTGGCTCTCTGATGCAGTATTCCTGTTTGCTAGGGTGGAATCTTCACCTTCATTAGCTTTAAACATATACTGCAAGTGTTGAGTTTTTTGCTCCTGCCATGAAAATTTGATCAAATGATTGTTAACTGCTTTAGACAAAGAACGACTATTGAAGAAAATAAAGAGAAACTGGGTGTTTTCATGAGAGATGAGTATGAAAGAGAAAGAGGGGTCAGAGGGAGAGTGGGAGAGAGGAGGAGGAGGAGTAGGACAAGGAGGGGAAAGAGTGCAGAGGGCAGAAAAGAAACACTGACCACTAGTTTTCACTATTATGCCATAAAAATCTCATTCTGACCTTCGGATTTTTCCTTTATTTGATCAGGCAGGCCCTATGCACATGGACTCCACTGAAGGTTAAAAAAAAAAGTTCTGACATCCATTTAAAAGAATGAGTACAGACCACCTTTTGTTCCACGTTTGTATCAGAGGAGCTGAGCTACGCCGAGCCTAGGCAGCAACCTACGAAGTGTCTTGTAAAACAGCCGTGTGTACCCGCTGTCTATTCCTGAAATCAATCCTCTGCAGTTGCTAAAACTACATCTTAGAAATCGCATTAGCCACTGCTATGGCCTGAACGCTTCGGTCACTTCATGCGTTGACATTCTAACCCCCAAAGTGATGGTAGGACGAGGTGATCAGGTCTTGGGGCTGAACCCTCATGAGTGGGGTTAGCGTCCTGGTAAAGGAAGCCCCAGCGAGCATCCTTGCTCCTCGGCCACTCTGCCGTGTGTGGGCCCAGGGAGGACGAGGTGCACAGCGGGATATGAAACCTCACAGACACTGATCCAATGAAGGCTGGGTCTTGAAATGAGTTTCTACTGTTTCTTGGCTACCTGGTTCATGGCATTTCATCATAGCAGCCTAAACAGATTTAGACAGAAACCGTTCTCGGCTTCTCAAGGAGACTTCTTGAGATATTTGAGTAAACATGATTCTCCCCTCCCTGTCTTAACATGGGCAGTGTTGGAGGAGTGGCTCAGTAGTACAGTATTTGCAGGTACCTTACCAGGTTCTGCCCTGGACAGCTGTCTGCTGGCCCACCTCTGACTCAAGCTCCACAAGTCCTTTGCTGCTATTCTAACGCTCAGTTTTCCCCTGTGGGCGCTCAGAAGAAAATAAAAATGCCAACGGTGTCTTCTTTAGGAGAATGGTTGATGGAGTAAAAGAAATGAATCACTGTCATTGTTTTGTTTGCCAGACTGAACTAAAAATAGCTTCCTACCAGACATCCTCAGCATCTTCATCGCATTCTGCACCGAACTGGCAAATGTCACAGGTGGATGTCTCCTTTTGACTGGTTTCTCCAGAGCCTTCATGGACTGCAGGATAAAAAGGAGTAAACAGAGGAAACACAGATCAAGTGTGTGTAACAGCCACAACTCTAAAAATTCTGAATGTTTTTCAAGTTTTATTTTTTGTGAGTATCTACTTGCAGCACATAATGATTACATTCCTTGTGGGGAGTTGATTCATGTACCCAAGACATCTCAATTCCTTTTCCTTCTACTTCCCGGCCCGCCGTTCCCTTCCCTCCATCTCTTGGTCCCCTTCCCATTTACAAAAGATCAATCTCCCTATTTCCTACTATCTGTCTTTGCTTGGGCTATTTATTTATGTTTCTGGTTTCTCATATAAGAGAATCTATATGACATTTAATCTTGCGGATCTGGTTTTTTTCACTTAACATTACGGTCTCAAAGTGCTGTTACTCACTTTTCAATGGACCTGTTTGCTGCATAGGAATGTCATAATCATATCTTTTTTCTCCATTTTAAGGACAACTCTAGCAATATTACATCACCCATTGACATGTAGTGAATACTTGTGCTTTTGGCAAATAAATGAAGCAACAAACTTTTACTGGATTTATGAGACTTGTTCGGTTAATAACAGACCATCTGAAAGTTATTTAATGAAAAGACATTTAGAGTGTTACCTCCTACAGGAAAAATATAATGCCTATTTTACAGAAATTACTGAGCATTTTCTTATTTTATCTATCATGGAAAATTATAGATTTTTTTCACTCACAGGTTTTCAGTTATAATTTTTAAAACATTAGGTGGCTAGCCTTTTCTTATTAGATATGTCCACTTTTTTTTCTCAAGCTGTTAAGTACTTACAAGGAAAATATACCAGTTATAAGTTTTCAGAAAAAAAAGCACTGTTTTTACTGTGATTTCTTGAATCTCACATAAATATTGCCTAGAACCTAATCATGGTGATTTCATTTCCTCTGAGAGACTTATGAAGAGCAATTTTATTTTAAAAATATACATTTAGTCACTAATGACTATTGATATTGGCCCTTTCTTCCCCTCTAGAGTATAGGTTCAAAAACAGGCAAAATGTAACCTAATTATAAACTCAACCTCTCAAAATCAGGACATGATGGTGTAAATTGAGAAAAAAACTTCTAGCATTTTGAGTGCAAGGAATGAGCAACACTTTTGAAGTGTTGGATCACTGCTTTTCCAATTAAAAGAAAAATATATATATATGTATGTACTTGAAAGAAACAGTAGCTTCACTTGAAAAATCACAACAATCAGATACCACAGACAGACAGTACACTTTAAAACAGATTATTTAAAGAAAAGAGTCTTCAAAAAAGTGTACTTCTGCAAAAGACCACATACTATCACCAGAAAAAGAACATGTTCATTTCCCATCTTTATGACATCTCCTCAAATATTTTTAACAAAAATAATTTTATTAAAATACACACAAACCTATCAGGTCCAACTTTGTTTAACGTATTTTGTCATTATTGCTTTGTCTCTTAACAAAAACAAACAACCTTTTTTCCTTCGTTTTAAATTATTGCTGTACAGATAAGGGATAGTTGTTCCAAAATTTTTTTTAAAAAGAAAAAATGATAAAAACAACAACAGGACACAGGACACAAAAATATTCTTTAGAATATATTTTATAGCTCTTGCAAGCAAGGTAGCTTTATTTTTTCTAAAAGATCAATCTTTTCCTATGCTTGACCCTTTGCACTTAAGATTATGCTGTATTTTTCTTTCTGTGCTTGATGATCTTAACCTGTGTCTACACTGCAAATTGTAGAGGTCAGTTTTAACTGAAAGTGCTGGTGGCACAGTTTGCACCTTGGAGGTCCTGAAAGGAAGCGCTCCTTTCCCAAATGAAGAAGGAACATCGCAGTCTGTAAGACGCAGCGTGCTTTCATCTCTCCCCGCTCTCTATTCCTCTGATCCAGGCAAGACCATCAGACTGGACCGTGAGGCAGAGGCGGCTGGGGCTCACCTCAGGGGACGCTGAGCCGCTGAAGCTGTCTTTATTACTTTCTTATTATTAATGCAACACAGAAGCTGCTAATGGGAGAGAGCCTTTTAGTGTGAGTAAGATTAGCAACCCCAGGATAAAACTTCCCATCACTCAGGAAGCAGACGCCACAGCGGGAAGGAAGGTCCTTAATGACCAGCGATAGCCACTTAGCGGCCACTTCATTTTCTTCAGCCAGGAGATCCTTGGGTAGGGATCCACTGGAAGTAATCCAGGATGAATTTCGCCAGCTCAGCAGGGCTCATGGTAATATTTCTACTCGAACTCACATTGCATGCCTATAAAAGGGCAGTTATTGGTAGAAAGGAGATGTTTGGAAATTTTCCCACGAGGAGAAGTAAAATCAGAAGAAGCTGTAGCAATAACTCCATCGATAAATATTCTGGGAATGAAACACTTTGATATGAAGTCATCCATGAAGAAAAAGAGAATCCTTTCCTATCACCTGAAGCACTGAAGGTTTTCCACTTTTGTAATAAGCGAACGATCACACTAGTGCCCAACTTCGATTTACGCCCATAGATCAATGGTTCTTAACTAGGATCAAGCTTCGCAGCTCTGGTAGATTTTGTTCATTTATTTGAGTTTTTTACCCTGTAATATCTTTGGGGTTACTGAATATGTGGCTTTGTTTGGGAGTCAGATAAGCATATTCTAAAAACAAAAATAAAAACAAACAAAAGAATCCCCAAAACCAAACCAAACCCAGACCATCCCTGTGCAAGAATCTCAGCCCAAAGCAAGCCCAAGAAGACTGTTTCTGTCCCATGCTCCCTCTTCATGCAGTGCCTGCCATAGGGTTTCTGATGCAAGACTGTGCACAGGATGGAGCTAGAGCTCTTGTTAAAACGCAGAGTTTGATTCAATAGCTGTGAAGTGGGGTCCAGGGTCTTCATTTCTGATACGCCAGTGCTGTTGCAAGGAACCCCATTCTAAGACGGAAGGACAGTACTCTGTTTTGCAGCCTACAATTCAACACCCAGTACTGGGTCATGAGCCACATTTCTGTAGACATAAAACAGGCTAGATTAAACTAGCAAATGTCAGTGTGTGCCTTATTTAACAAGAATAGAGTGTTTAAAACTAACAGTGCTTTAGTTATACATATGTACGTACATATAGGGTTGCCATATAAATTGCCATTCTTACTAAAGGTCACAGTCACAAAAGCTTGAAAACCACCAATTAAGTGCAGTGCATGCTCAGGAAATGTGTGTGGAGTTGGATTGCTTCATTTTTGTCTCTCTACACTGCCAGGAATGGGAAGGATCAGTGCTTAATTATTTGTATTCATATACTGATTATACAAGAATAAAATCCATTTATCTTAAAACATTATCTTAGCCATGGATTTGCATTTTAAGCTCTTTATTTTGAGTTGTGAACTAAAAGAATTGTTTCTTTTTGTTTTATAGAAACAGTCTGTAGCAAGTGATTGAAGAAAATTTGAGGGGCAAGGGAGGTTGAGCTGCTAAAAGTACAGAATATTTAATGTGCTGTTCTTTAGTTAAAATGGATTTGTTCCTTTTATGATGATTTGGAATTGCGGGTAATAAAAATGATGAAATTACCTCTTTCTCAAATCTGCCCATCCTGATAGTG
>RJWT010030065.1:0-14753 GCA_004365215.1 Cuniculus paca | reverse complement strand
ATTGTATAAGACACACACTTTCTAAGGAAAATGATACTAAAAACATTTGCTGAGGGAATACAGTTTAGCACATATATGTATATACATTCTATATTTATACATATATATTTTGAGAGAGAGAGTGAGAGAGACAGGGAGAAACTGAGAATCTATATATGATCAAAATAAAGAATACCAAAATGTAATAGTGTGGAAATTCAAAGAGATCAGGGAAGATGTCATCAAGCAAACATCTTAAGTAATATTATTTAAGAATCTGGAAACTTCTCAGTTCATAAGCTAGAGAAAGGTAAAAATTAAAATATTTGAAAAGAAATCTCATTTATGGTAGCACGAATCTTAAAGTAACCACTCCAACTCTCAGAAATCCTCAAATGTATTAGGCTTCTTAAAAGAGTCATAAAGTATCAAGCTAAAAAAAAATCTCAAAAAAAATAAGAACTCAGAGAAGCAGGATTTGGCTTGATGGCATTTCTTAAGTCTTATACTTTAACTTTACTTTTAGTTTTTTCATAGATTTATAGAGAATGAGAGAGTAACACAAAGCTCAGTACTGCAACAATGTGGGTGATCCTTCCAAAATGAGTAATAGTCTCAGTGTGCAATGGAAACTGAAATATAATTTCTCTAGTTACTACACCAAGAATACTAATAAAAACGTTACCAAAGTTGTGAGAAGAGTTGGGTATTTGAGAAGTCACAGAAAAAGCACACTTTTAACTACATTTATAGATCAAGTTTATGGAATCAAAGTGTTAAAAAATACAAATTTTGAATTAAGTTTAAATATCAGTCAGAGAATGTGTCCTGATGCCTGGTGTAGCAATGGAGAATCCTCAGTGGTGGAAATTACCTTAAAACTAAATGTAGAGGGCCAAGGACATACTTCAGTGGCACAGCACCTGCCTGGCAAGAGCGAGGTCATGAATTCAATTCCCAGTGAAATGAAAGGAAAAGAAAAAAACAACTAAAGGTAACATTTCCAAAAATAAAATACTAAAGTGGTGAATAGTACATACAAACCTACACAGGGTATAGACTTACAAGAACTCAGATACTTGAGATAATTAGAAACAGAAAACAAATTCTATGTCTGTTATATATAGAAAGACATACACACAAATGCACACATACTCATGATACATAAATTTAAAAAAAGTTTGCAGAAAATAATTCAACACAGCAATACAATAAAATTCACACACAAAACAATGCAATAAAAATTCTAAAACTGTAAGAATCTGAAAAACATAAGTGGGATAGAGGGATATAGTTGAAGGTTCTGAATGTACAAATTGAAGAAAAAATAGCAGTTAAAATCCTAGCAACTGGCTAACAAATCTTCAAAATATATGAAGCAAAACTGATAGAACAAAACAGATAAATTCACAATTATAGGTTGCAACTTTGGTATTTACATCTAAAGTTTTGATTGAATAAATGAAAGTTAATTAGTGCAACTAAAGACATAGCATTAAATATTTACTACAGATGTTGATATTTAGAGAAACTCAAGAAAAGAATGTATGAGGAACATTCACAAAAATAGGCCATTGGTTGTTTTTTAAGGCAAACAAGAACTTTAAAATATATACATAATGTGATGTAGCATCAAAGACATTTTGAATTTGAAATAATTATGATAAAGAAATGTGAAAATTGCATCTTGAAAATTAAACTATACACATCCGCATAACCAAAGGCCAAAGGAAGTATAGGTAAATTAGAAAATACTGTCCTTTGCATTGACTGAAAATAAAAACATCATGTATGCACATTATGAAATACAAAATAATAGTTTTTAGAGGGAAATTTCTCGCATTAGGTGTCTACAACAGAAGAAACATTTCAAACCAGTGCTTTGAGCTTCTAACCTAAGAAACAATGGTCAAGAAAACAAAATAAGTAAAAAAGATCAAATTAAAACAAATGCATAGTAGGAACAAATGACAACTAGTAGGGATAAAATATAGATGCAAAGGAAATACACATGAACTTGTGAACAGAAAAATAATGCAGAAATTTCTTTATTAAAACCTTCTTTGAAAAGAGTAGTGTGGGAAACAAAATTTCAAAATGTCCCTCCTCCTTTCAGTTTTTTTCTCTGCTTAATCAATAAGATGCAAATCAAATTATTGCTATGAAATAACTTTGCAGATAATATTAAGGCCAATCCAATGATCGTAAAAAAAGGAAATTGTTGTGGATAATCTAGCTGTTTTCTCACTAATTCTTGAATTCAATTAAAAAAAGAAGAAGAAAAAGCCAAAAGAATCAATCACAGGGATGCACCAGCAGAAGAAGAAAAAAAATGGAAAAGAATTCTGAAATCTGATTGGTGGGAGAACATGCAATACCCAGAGATACTCCATTTGAAGATAATGTCACCTCCCAGATAAAAACTAGTCAACAAAGAAATGTCCACTTGAGTCTCAGAAACATAGGAAGTGAATTGTGTCAGTCAGAGTATGCTTGGACTTGAGTCTTCTAATAGAGTTCAGTAAGCCAGCACCATGATTACAGCTTCTTGAAAGCCAGGTCAAAGAAATAACTATAGGCCAAAGCAATTTCAACTTCAGATAAACAATTCTGAAAAAATAAGTTCATGCTCTTTTAAATTATTGAATATTGGTAATTTTAATAATTTACAGAATAAACTATTACAACAACAGTGATAATTATACTTCTAACTGATGACAGATAAAACAGAAGACAAAAACTTCAAATGTGAGCCATTTAAAAGGAAATATCACAGTAGTATCTACAATACTCTTTTTTTTTTTTTTTGAGACAGGGTCTCTCTATATAATTCAGATTGGCTTTGAATTCACTATGTAGCATAGACTGCCTCAGACTCAGGCTGATCCTCCTGCTTCAGCCTCTGGAGTGTTGGAATTACAGGCATGTGCTGTTATGCCTGGCTTCAACAAAAATTTTTAGGAAAGTAAGTAATACCCTGAGATGCTCTTTGCTCATAGATTCTCAACATTAATGATGCGAACAGATTCTTTGAAAGACACGACTGCCGGAGTAAGTCAAGAAGAAATACATAATCTAGAATGTATTATATTTATTAAAGAGTTGAATTTGTAACTCATCTTTAATTGCAAGCTGCAATTAAAATCAACAAATACGGGAAATCCCAGGTTACAACAGTTCCATAGTGAATTATACCAAACACTTAAAAAATAATTCCAGACATCTAACTTTCTTCCAGGACATAGAAGAGAAGAAAATGCTTTTCAAGAAGTTAGAATTTGCATGACTTCATAAAGAAAACATTATAAGAATTTAAACTTACATATTCATATCCTTCAAGAACATAGTCATTAACTCAAATATTACACAAAAGTATATTAAAAGTATAATATATCAGAACTGATAAATTCATCCTAAAAATAAAAGCTGATTCAGTAATGAATCAGGTAATAAAATTTACTTTATCAACAAGCTGAAGGAAGGACAGTCATCTTAGTACATGAAGAAAATTTAATGAAATTTAACTATTTGCAATAAAAAAGAATACTCAAGAAGCTGGGAATATAATGAAATTTCCTAACCATATAAAGGGGATTAAAAAAATCTATAAAGACATTTATAGAGGATTGATGTTTTCTTCTTCTAAGAACAGGAATAAGCCAAGGCTGATGGCTTTCTTTATCAGATAAAAAAATCTTAGTGCAGTAAGTCAGAAAAAGATATGAAATGCATGGAGTCTCGATAGAAGAAATAATTTTTTTCATAAATATGACGTGATTATCTACTAAAATTAAAACCAAAACCTTTAAATACTTACTAAATAATTTTTTTTTTGTGTGTGTGTGTGTCACCAAGGATTGAACTCACGACCTCACACTTGCCAGGCAGGTGCTTAGGCCACTGAGCTAAACCCTTGGCTAAACAAAATTTTTTAAAAAATGAATGAGTTTAATAATTTGGTAACATGTAATGTATAACTTATACAGTATATAGAATATACTCTATATTCTGTTCATATGAAATTAAAATAACTACAGTTTCCTGAAAACCCAAATAAATTGGCAGCTACATATCTTGTTCCTGTATTCTGACGCAAAACATTTTATGGTCAATTGAAGACAAATTTCTATTTAAAATCCCAGCAAAACTACATAGAAATTAACAAATTAAGTTTTACACAGAAATGAAAAGGAACAAGAATATACTAAACAATTTGGACAAAAAAAGATAAAGTTTAAGGTCTCACCCTACCTGATTCTATGATGTACTATACAGCTACATTAATCAAAAAAGAGTAGTATTGCAAGTTGCATCTATTTAATCTATGAATGCCTCAATTTTATTTTTCTTTATGGCAAAGTAGTACTCAATTGTGGATAAATATCACATTTACCTTATCCATTCATGTGTTGATGGATATATATGCTATTTTCAAGATCTAATTACTATGAATCAAGCTATTATACACACGGGCTTGCAAATATTCCTATAACATAATGATTTTTAACTCTGGGAAATTAACTTTGGGAAGATTCCTAAAAGGGGGATCTTTGGGTCAAACAGAATTTATAATTTTAGTTTTTTTTGAAGAATTGAAACACAACACTGATTTGCACAGCAGTTGCACTTGTTTACATTCTCATCAACAATGTGGAAGGGTTCCAGTGCTAAATGAAGTAAGTCAGTTACACAAACTTAAAATACCCACGTAGATTCTCTTACATAAGATGATATGTGTAGATGTATGATACACAACATCACAAGATAATATATAAATAGAGCACAAAACAGAAGATTGTTAAAACAGAAGATAGTTGAGTAGGGAAGTAGAGAGAAGTTCCAACAATTTCCTAAATTGCCTATCTCTGCTATTTCAAAAGAATTTTAATATATATGCTAATTTGTTTCACTTATGCCACTAGTTTTTCTTGGTTAATTGAAAAGAGAAGTTTGTGTTATTAGCTATTTTTTCTTCTTTGTAAGAGAGAATATTTTTTGTCTATGTCTTACTCATAACTACTTTGAAGATAACAGTATGCGCTGCTTTAACTATTCTTATTCTCTTATTATTCTGTTATGAATAATTTGCTTTATTTTGAAATAAAGTAAGAACATAAAAAAGAAAGTAAAGTATTGCACAATTCACAGATATACATGACTGCAACAGAATGGTGTAGAAAAAGAGCCATTCTATATGGTTTATTGATTACCAACAAAGGTTCAAAGTAAATTTTGAAAAGAATGAATAACATTTTTAACTAAAGCATTGTGAACACTAAAAAGAAAAATTTTGCTCTATATCTTTTATACTATAAAAAATTAACTGACAGTAGAGCATTTACCTAAATATAAAATATCAAGTTACTGGGAGAAAAAGTAGCTAAGTTATTTGCAGACTTTTGTTGGCAAACATGTCTTAAATATGTCACACAAAGCATGCACCATTTAAAAAGAAAATGGCAGGTATCTCCTGGTCTTAGAAACAACTCAAGTGAAAAGAAAAGGACAGATAAAAGCACCATTTAATCATTTATGGGATAAATTGCTTATATCAAGAATAGGTAAATAATTCTCCAAACTCAACAAAAAAACAACAAACTGAACAGAAGAGAAGGGTAACAGAATTTAACACGCAAAAATATCCTTAATATTCTTAGTCATTAGGGAAAATACAACATAATCCTACAATGAAATAGCCCTACAAACTTATTAAAATAATTAACAACAAGAAAGAAACCACCACCACACTAACAACAATATATTTAAAGCCCAGAGTTCGCAATGGTCCATTGAAACTGTAACTCTCATTCATTGTGGAAATGTAAATGTCAGAACTACTTTGGAAAAATGCTTGATGGTTTCTTAATGTTGAAGATACATTTACTAAAATATTAAGCAATATCACTTCTAGGTACTTACCAAAGTGAAATGAAAAATTGTATTTATGCAAAACCTTTTATGTGATGTTTATAAAAACTTTATTTGAAATTAAGTTTTGGTTACTTTTCTCTGGTTGCTGAGACAAACACCTGACACCCAAAGTGAAGCAAGAAAAGGTCTAGTTAGTTTACAGTTTCTGGGGATTTCAGTCCATACTCAGCTGGTTCCAAGGCAAGGTGGCGTGGCTGAGGGGCAGCTGTTCATGGCGGCTGCAAGCGGCAAGAGCAAACTGAGCCAAAGAGGAAAACACACGCCCCCATTCCAACCTTACCTTGTATGTCAGCTCCACCCCTGGGCGGGTGCAGAACTCACACCATCAATCCCAGAGCTAGACGAGTCAATCATAAATGTTAGATTCAGCGGTGTCCATGACTACATGAGGCTTGGGGGGGGCCATTTACATACAAACTGTAACATACTCCAAACTAGAAATGATTCAGATGAACTTCACTTGAGTAACTGTAAGACAAACTCAAGTATAGCTAATCATATATAAAATACTACCTAGCAATTTAAAACTATGATTTATTGATAACTCCAGAACATAAAGAGTCTCAAATAAATAACAGGAAGTAAAGGTAGTCAGAATGTAAAGGCTATATATGATATGATTTTAGTTTTTTGACATTTTAGAAAAGAATACATTCATCCAGAAAAACAATCAGTGATTCAAGATGATGGAAGAGGGAGCTGTCTGAAATGTGACAGAAGGAAATTTTTTCTAGTGCTGGAATTAATCTTTATCTTGATTATGATCGTGTTCACAAGATTGTGTGACTTTGCTCAAATTCTCAGAATTGTAAAGTGAAAATGCATATTTGTTAAACTTAGATTACCTTAATTTAAAAATTAAAAAGATGATTCTCTTTTTTTTTATTTGCCCCTTTTCCACCCAACTGTGTATATGTGGTTATAAAACTATATAAAAGTATTTGAAACACTGGGTTATTTGATTTCCATAATAATTGTATTAACTAAAAACTACAGAAAAAATAAATCCTGCCTTATATGGAGCAATATTTTTTAAAATATAAATTCATATCTCTGATTTTAGAGAACAAATTAACCTTACTTTTAAAACATTATCCCTTGATTTATTTTAATGAAATAGTAAATCGTCATTTACAGATTCAGTATTCATTTGTGATTTTGTCTCCTTGCTATATTTATTTGTTACTTCAAAATGAAAAATTGGGAATTTTATGATTTTTTGTAAACATTCTAAAAGGGACAAAATATTTGAATCAAGCAATGTATACATTCTCAGCTCAAGGCAATATTCTGGCTTATTTTTTCCAGAAATGTTGTGGAGAAGTGTCCTATTGACTATTTACATAATGTCACACTTTTCTGTTTTTTTTCTTTGTCTTATTTTGTGACTTCACTGTTTAAAATAGCCACAAACATAATTTCAAAGTGCTTTCTAGCTTTCCTAAGCACACCAAGCTTGCAATGTGCATCACATAGACAATAACATCAGCCTCCTCTGTGCACCCATTAAAGTGCTGCTGGTCAAAAGAACATGGGCAGCAAATGAATGATACAGCAGATCCAGAAGAAATGAGGAAAGTTGGTGATCTCTACATCATGCTTCTCTGGAAGGTGCTAAAATTACATCTGAAGAGTCTCCTGAAGCTCATGGAAAACTGGAAATGCAGCTGCACTATAGATGTGTGAGATAATGAAGTTCCAGTTAAGAAAGTTTAGTGAACACCACTGCTTTGAGGCTGAAGATAATTATGGCTATCTCACCCTGCATCAAGAAAATGTTAAGCCTTCTTAGCTAGTTCTCGTTCATCTGCAGGTTTCAAAATATAATACGAAAATTTTTAAGTGTCACAAAGTATTATGGTATTTAACACCCTTTAATATAAAAGTCAGCACGGAATAAATCAAGAGTTTGAGTAAAATTTTAAAATTGAGAATAAAGTGAAACCTAATATCCAAATGAAACTTAATATCGAAATGAGACCAGAAAAATTGCAGTGCGTGTAATAGCTTGAAAAAAAAAAGGTATGCTCTAACTTGGCAAATTTGTCGACTCCAAATGTTAGATTATATCAGATTCCAAGTATATTAAAAATCATTTCACAAAGCATCCTTTTTTTCCTAAATAATTGTCTAATGTCTCAACCATTTTATTTATATGGAATATAAGAGCTCTGTTGAACCTGATTACTTTTTCAGACATTTATAAGTAGAACCCTTATAATTATTTTGTAGAATTTTTTCTTTTTTGGTTTTGACATTAGTTAATGCCCTAATTGCTTTTTAAATATGTATCACTAACGAAATGATTTGTTTTTGCTGCCTCCAAAGTAATTTCATGGACATCACAAACCTCAAGATTAGTTAAAAGTTCATAATGCTTAATTTCTTTATCAATGGGTCTGCATGAAATTTTCACTCTTTCCAACAAATAACAACCTCAAGCTATTTTATTCATCAATGATTTCTGTTTGTAGAATCTTTACTGAAGAAAAAAATTAGTTTCTTTAATGAATTTAAGTAAAGCACACAAGGAAGACCTTTTGAAAAAGTGAGAACTTGGAGTAGTTGCTGATGCCTCATAGTCACTAATAAATGAAGAAGCAGCACAGCTAGCATCACAAACCTTGGATAGAGGTAACATCTGCAGTTAGCTTCTTTTTAGATCTACTATTCTAAGGAGTGACTGTCACCTGATACTCAAAATCTCAATCTTTAGGGAGGAAAAATATTTAGAAATTATTTTATGTGTTGAATTATATTCTAATTTGCTGTCTTCTCATTAGTTCCACAAGAAAGGCAAGGCAACCTGAGGGTTAGTAGGTGCTAAGAAAAAGCTTTGATATTATAAAACAGGGGCAGAGAATAATAGTACTCAGATATTATGACACAATATTTGATAATCTGAGCAAGAGTTTTTAAAACATCATGCTCCATCAGGGTATTTGAAAGTAATTAGAGGTAGTTAATATTCTGCTATTATTCATTTCTCAAGAGAATTATTAAGAAATTAAAAAGCAGAAATAAAATGCTATTTAGAAAATTAGGTTTAAACTATATAAATCAACAACTACCTTTGCAATCCCCAAGCTGCTCAGTAGCACTTGGTATTCTGTTTCTAAAATATCTACAGATCATTGACTTCATGAAAGATAAACATTTACTAGATTCTTATTTCAGATTAAGGCTTGCTTGTAAGAGAACAACAAAATTACAGTGTCAGTTATTATCTTACTATGTCATGTATGATATCATGACAATAATAATAATACCAAATATCAAGAAAATTATATCTCCCAGTCCTTGCCTTCTGCTTTGTGAAACTAAAGGAAATGAAAATAACTTATGAAAGAAAATAAACTCTAACATAGGCTGAAAGAGTCAAGTGTGATAGGACTTCTACCTTACAGAGGTGGGGTTAATGAATCTCATCATATTTAAAGAGATTAGCTTATCAGAAGATAACATTCACACTGGACAAACTCATGTCCCTGCCTTGCCACAAACAAAAGCCACACTTCAAAGCTCATTTAATTTCTTACCTTTGGCAAGGGTTCCAAACATCTTCATTGGAAGAGAGATAGCCTCTTTTATTTTTTTAAATTTTTTTAGAAAAAGTAATAAGGATTTTAATTGTCATAACAAGAAAAAGAACACACATATTGATTGTAACAATTTTAGACTTCAGGGTTTTTCTATGGAAGGTCAGTTCCTTATATAAACAAAATGCTGTCTAAAACAAAAAACAGCAAGTATTTGAGATGATGTTAAAGACAATGAACAGGTACACAGTAAGGAGAAATAAAAGGGAGTTTCTCTTTCTTTTCTGTGTTTGCTTTTATGAGGAGACAAGTCCCAAAAACAAGGTGTGGTGGATGCAAATTAAACAAGAGAGAGACAAAGTTATGGGATCTGAGGGGGCGGGGGCAATAGCCTCTAGGATTGTGTAGTGATTGGCTGTAGCTCTAGATGTTCCCAGGGAAAAGGACAGTGAGAGGATGAGAAAATAAAGAAGAGACAAACCTGGGGTCAGATGGAGCCCTTACTCTCCTGATGGGAGTGAAGGAACTGCTCAACCACTATGGCACTTTCATTTATATACTCCATACACTCCAAAGTAGAATATCAATTTCAAATCCACTGCCTAGCAACTTGTTTACCTGGCTGGCCTGGGCCCCTTGCCTTCTTGGACCTGGAACAGCTTGTTTATGTAGCTTGTTTTGGGCTCTCTGTGTTTTCAGGACTGGTCTTGCTTTAGCCCCACACATGTGATCAATCTTTAGCTTCAGTGCTCCCTACAGGACTGACGCCCCAATCACAATTTTTTCTGCCTTATTAGTCTTTACAAAGAACAGAAGTGAATGTTGAAAGGGTGAAGTTCAGATAAGTAGTAACTTAATTATTTAACTATCCCAGGGACCATCTCTGACTATAACTGGCCTTCATGTTTACTGTTCTTTTGGACACATCTTAGCAAAACATCTTGTGCTGTCCCAGTAGCATTCCACTGAGACTCAGGGTTCTGAATTCATTACCTTAAACATACTGCATTTGTAAGACTTCCTCTGGAACCAACAATCATATAGCCTAGTATTGCACAAAGTACCTGGGGTAACCAAAGGTTAAACTTGTTTAACTTAATCTGAGATCCACATTTCTTCAGTAAGTTAATGGCGCATAAAGATGTGATTCTCATTATAGTGAAAAATTCTTCAACTTGTAGAGAAATTTCAAATTCTTCCACCAATCCCACACCACAAAATTTCTGGCCCTAATCTGGACAAAAATTTTAAAAAATGACAAACTAATTTTATAAGAACTTGAAGTCTATAACTATATTAACCATCTTTACATTATCTAAGGGTTGAAGGTGTAATTCAGTGTACAGTGCCTACCCAGCATGTTTGAGGCCCCAGGTTCATTTTTACCACTGCTTGCAGGGGGAAAAAAGATTATCTATCTATCATCTATCTTCCTATCTATCTATATGCATTGTGGGGAGTCATTGAAGCTGGAAATTGAACACAGGTACAGGGCTGTGGCATGGCCTGAGAACAAAGAGATGACTCAAAGGGCAAGATAAGACCACAGCTGAGGACACCTGGCTCCAACCCCAATTAACTAAATAAAGACTGTAGCTGCAGGAATGAAATGCCACCTGGAGATTTGCTCCTAAGACAGTTCTCCTAAATTAACATAATCTGTTACTTGGAAAAGTCTTTGAACCACTCCCAATATTCTGCTCAGTTCCCTATATTTTCCACAGTGATCCCTTCATTGTTTGAAAACTAAATAAATACTGACTGCCCAGAGACACTCCTTGTCTCAGCCCCCAGAGTCTCGAACTCTGTTAGAGGGCTTTGACCCTCCTGGAGCCCTAAAATTATACCACTTGTCTCATTTATTTAAGCCTTCACCGTACACTTGTTTGGGAGACTGGGGATCTTGGCCAGGTTCCCGATAATGCATGAAATCAGGAGACTGACTTTTCTCCCTTTGTTTTCAATCAAATTGGATTTAGACTAACCTTAATTTAAAGTGCAAGAAAGAATATGCAACACCGTTTGTTCTAGGATAAAAGCAAAGTTATCTCTTCTGTGGCAGTGATCCAGGAGATACAAAGATCACAGCATGGCTGTGATCTGATAGGATGACTAAAAAGCAAGGTGACTCCATGAGAGATCCTTCTCTGGCCTGGCTGTCAACAGTACCCAGATCTCAAATAGATCTTAGTTCCTAAATGGTAAGGTTGTAGCATAGCACCCACACTGTCAAAAAGGCTATAGTTGCCCAAATGAATTAGCGGGTACCTTTACATCATGATTTGTTAGTGTTCATGTTGATCATGATAAAACAATCAGGAAATCTCGGTTTTGGAATAGCATAAACATTATTTACCTAGTAAGCAATGATTGAAATTCTTGTCTAAGATGCATGATACAAAATTAGGTCATGAGATCCCCCAAAAACTGTTCAGACTTTTTTAGTCTAAAGCAGTACAAAATGGTGAGGCCAGTCCAACCCAAGCAGCACCCCTCACTCTTCCCCAAAGCAGAAGTGCAGAGACTGGTTAATTGGTGGTTCCTTCACAGCCTTAACTGCCCCAAATCTGAGCACCATGGATCCTGGAAGTGGGACAAGGGTAGAACCTCATTAGATGAATGGAACGTGTTTGGGCCAACACCCCTCCAGAAGTCTGATTCTGTAGGTTTTGCTGTCCATGCCTACAAAGAAGTCCAGAAGCCCTCTCCCATGGAGCTGATCTGGTTCAGGCTAATCGAATACCTGAAGATCACAAAGTCTTCAAGCTGCCCAAAATGAATATCCCAGTAATACAAATGAAGAAACCACCACTGTGGACCATAATCTCATAATAATCTCAAACTGTGTGAGTTGAATGTGCTCACACTCACTGGATTCTAGAGCATTTTCTGTCTCAGGGACTCTGGGTGGGTTTCTGGGTGGGTCTCCTACTTCCCTTGGATCTGACATAAGAATGGTATATTTTTTAACTGGGAGCTACCACTGGAAACACAATAAATTTTTGAGAAACATTAGTGCAAAGCTTTACTTGTGTGGAAGCAGCTTCTTTATTTTTTAGCAGAACAGATAGCAAAACATTGATACTCTGGTGTCCCACTATTCTAAGTACCCAGTTAGTGTTGCTTTATTTCAGTTTCTGGTTTATGATTGGGTTCAAAGTTTAGTTACAGTCTCTGTTAATTGCAGATTTCTTGAATTAGCTTTTTAAATACTTATTGCTATTATAGTTAGTAGAATATTCTGTATTCAAGAAACACAACATAAGCCTATAGCTTAACAATCCCCAAAGACATTTTAGATGCATAAGTAATAAGTAAGACTCTGCTAGTTGGAGAATTTCCAAAAGAAGAAAGCATTAAAATGCAATTGCTAGTGTTATGTTAGGTGGTGATAAAATGATTAAGAACAAAAAGTAATATATCACACTTCAGTAACTATTTATATATATTACAGGTGACTTCTTAGAATTAATTGTGATTAGATCAACATTTCTTCTCTTAAGACAAAATAATTTAAGATACTTATAATACCTCCCATTAGCAGTGCTAAAGAGAAATCAGAAAATATTTTGATTTGTTTGTAATATCCTTTTAGCACCTTTTCTCTATAACTTATCTGATATTTTATACCTATATGCTTTACTTGAAATTCAATGATATTGCTTTTTAGCTTCTGGGATCAATAAGCTAAAATTAGATCACCCAGGATAGGAAGAAAATCAGTATTCTGGTAACGGACTGTGCAAATATTCCTTTAAAAGGCATATTGAATGAGTTATAAAGATTCTTTACTTTTTAATGCTTTAAGTGGGCTATTATAATTGCATATATATGATAGTTGTTTTGCTTAATTAAAAATTTCTTAAACTAATTTTGTCTTGCTATTGCAAGCAAATCACTGAAACATGACCATTTTAAAATAGTGCAAGGTCTCTGCAGCTTCCTCATGAAAATGAATTCCAGTAACACATTAGTTCTTAGTAAAAGTGCTTAATATGCAGCATAGCAAGTGATCAGAAAGAAAATTGAAGGTCCCTCTAGAACGCATGGCATAAAAATTTCTTGTCAGTGGGTTAGTGGGCAAGATAATGTTACCAGTCCTATTACTAACTTCACATTCACCAGAAACTCAGACTGAGACCTTATTCAAAATAAGTTCTTTACATAGGTAAGAAAGGAGATGAAATCATAATTGAATAACAAGGATCCTACATTCAGTGAGTGTACTCATAAGAGTTAAAAAAGGGCACATGGAAAACAAAGGGAGAGATAGGCAACATGAAAACTGAGTCAAAGATTGAAATGATGCTTCACTGACAAAGGTTCACCTTGGGCTACCAGAATCTAGAAAAGGCAGGTGGTGATTCTCTTTTTAAATTCTCTGAGTGAGTATGACTTGGTTGACTCTGATTTCAGACTTCTAACTGCCCAAAATTGCGTGAGAATGCATTCCTATTATTGGAAACCACTAGATTTGTGATCACTTGTTAAGGCAATAATTTGCAGCCAAATTTCCATGCCCTTCTACCCAACACAGGTTTTGGTTGGTTTGGAAAACTTTCAGGATCAGTTTTGAAAAAAAACAAATATAATATAAACTCATTAAGGCAAGATTAATTTATAGCATGAGAAAATATAAATTATGTCAGATATTTATAAAAACACAAAAATCATCCGAAAATATGTAAAATACAAAAGGTATTATAAATGACATCCCATTCAAAAATAAGAGAAATAAGAAGAGATAGTTTATGAAGATAGCAATAATTTGGTTTTTTCACACAAACTCTGAGAATTGAATTATTGACTGAAAGAAAATCTACTAGCTACTTCATTTCCTATTTCAATTGCTCACCAGATATTTCATTCTCATCTTTAAGTATTTCCTAAGGTTTCTTCAACTTCTTTTTGAGCTATTGCAGCAACAGAAAAATCAGTAATTTTTTTTTACAATCTGGTCAGCATCTTCATTATAATAAACCCAAATTCTTATTCTCTGAGGAAGACCTTCAAATACTTATATATTATTTAGCAAAAAAAAAAAAACACTATTCATTCTAAAATTCCTACATGATGTGTTTCATTTTTTAGACTTCTCTTCATTCACATCCAACTCCTATGGAATTACTATGAGTCATTCACAGATTTCAAAAACAGAATGCCATGATTAAGTCCTTTCTTTTGATGCTTCTGTTACAGGAAACTGAAGTAGTTAAAATTATTATAGGCAGTCAGACAGGGCCAGGTCCTCCATGGAGCCAATGCAAAAACCTAGATACCTTGCAACTGTAAAGGAGAAAAGCA
>RJWT010030064.1:0-14772 GCA_004365215.1 Cuniculus paca | reverse complement strand
GCAGAGAATGAGAGAGGAGGAATCATCAGACTCCCAATAGTTTTCCCCCTATGATGCAGGGCAATTTGCGTAATTTTCCCAGGCATTGTTTTCTTCACCTATGAAACAGAAGAGGAAGGCCAGGATCAATTTCTAAAATCTCTTCCAGTTTTAATTTTCAAGGACAGCATTTAAAGTGCATTGGAAAAAAATCTTCAGATTTCTAAAGGCTTTGTTTAAATCCATCTCCTGGAGGGTAACTGTTATACATCTGAACTTTACAAATTATGAAATATGAAATAAGTATATGCACATATACATAAACATATATATCTCAATTGTTCCAAGCAGGGACATCAGTCCAATGCCTGGAGTTTCTCTTTTTCTTTCAGGATTCAACATTTGGCCCACTTCCAGTGTACTCCTGAGTTCCTGAATCTCATTCCCACAAAGATCTGCGTTCTCTCTCTGGTTGAAAGAAATGCATGTTGGGCCTTGAGCCAGCACATGGAGGCCTCCTAACATTTTGCTGTGACCCAAGAGTGTGTGTGTGCCCCTTTTCTGTGTCAACTCTGGTAGGATGAAGAGAGGCCTCCGCTGCTCTTTCTAGAGTTAGGCCCTGGACTCCAAGTAGGAAAAGTTAAACCAGGTTCAAGACTGAACTCTCAGGTTTGAGTTCATAATGCCAGCCCCCTGGATCCTACTGCATCCAGAGCCTTGTGGACCAGCCCTGGGGAAGAGAGAGGAAGCCTCCTGCCCTCAGAGCACCACGACCAAAAAATGTTCTGTCTCACCCAGAAACAGCTCTTCTCTTCTGTTTTTTGTTTGTTTGTTTGTTTGTTTTTGTTTTGTTTTGTTTTGTTTTGTTTTGTTGGTGGCACTGGGGATTGAACTCACTACCTTGCACTTGCCAAGCAAGCACTTAGGCCACTGAGCTAGATCCCCTGGCCCTTGTCTTTTTGAGACAGGGTCTCACTATGCCTTTCAGGCTGGTTTTGAGCTCACTTTATAGCCCAGGCTGGTCTTGAACTCGCAATGATCCTCCTGTCTCAGTCTCCTGAGTGCTGGGATTGCAGGTGTGAGCCACCACGCCTGGCCTCATCTCTATTTATAAAACACATGTGTATCATTGGTCTGATGTATGTCAAACTGGGTCTTTAGCATCCAAACGAGTATTTAATGTGTACACATATGGGATCCTGGGGTACTTTTTTGAAGAAATTCCCCTTACTTGACCTTTACTAATGCTGGAAGAGCCAGACCTGTCCTGCCGGTGGGGAGGATGCCCTTAGGTTCGAAAGATGGAAAGAACTTCTGCTGGCTACTGGCAAAGTGGAGAGCAAGTCAAAAACGAGAAGCTCCATCATCCCTTTCCATACCCTGTGTTTATCAAGATCCCATTTCTACCTCCAGCAGCTTGCCTCTTTCTCCTACAATGTTTGCTTTCAGAACAGAATTTACTAGAGTCTCTAAAGGCTCTTAAACCTGCAATAATCTGATTTGACTTGAGTTTCATCCACTATCTTTTCATGCAGTGGGAACTTCTGGTGCTGCCGTGTGAGAAATAGTGGGGTTACGTGGGTTGAGAGAACGAGGGATGCTCACCAGTGCAGACTTGAGGGAGAATGTCTTCATAAATAGGCACCATCACATTGCCCGGTGCCTCGAAGATAACAGAAGGTGGCTCAGGCTGAGACGAAGCCCCAGGAGATGGGCACTGCCTCTGCAGAGACACAGCTTCACCTCTGATGAGTGTAGTTTGGTAAAACAGGTCCATACGGTACACTGAACAGTGGGAGGCACAAAAATACCCCCTCTAGTGCCTGCACTTAAGGAATGTATTGTCCGCTAAGGGAGCAACTGCATGAACAGATAATCTCAACATAATCTTCTGAGTTATAAAACAGATCTGAGTGAGAACATTAATTAATCCAGGAATTCTGAAAATATTTCTTGGGAGGGTAAACTTTGCCCTTGCTGCAGTCAAAGGGTGCTGCTTGTTTCTTACGGCATGTCCTCGCCCTCCATCTGTATTACAGCTGCTCCTGCATTCCCATCGCTCAGTGAAGGGAGGGCCACTACCTGTTCTCCCTTTGGGCTGGAGTACTCCAATACTGTTGAAAGAAAGCCACAAGGCCAGTTCATGGCAGAAAAGGGCAATCAGGTATCACTGCATCAACTGAGTAGCCAATGAGCTGAATAAGGGTGTGATTTTTAGCCTGGAACAAGAAGTTGGGTGCAAGATGACAAAGGAAGACAAAGCTTTTGATAGTTAAATACAGCAGTATTTCATTTGCTTCAACCCAAACTGCTGTCTATAGAAGAGGTCTACTCAGACCCTGTGATTTGGAGACCCCAGAGATTTTTGCTTGTTTCTCATGCTATGCCTTGATGTACTGTTCTCTTTCTAACCTAGTGTAGGGATTCTAGCTCTGTCTTCAGATCACAACTCCAATAAGCATCCAGCCATCAGCCTCACAGCACCTTGCACACACCCTTGAGATCCAGTTCTAGAAGAACTTGACTGCTGCTTTGTCTGATTGTTTTCCCCTTCAGACTATGAGTTTCATGAAATAGTGTTACTGCTTTCAACTTTATGTGCCTGGAATCCACCAAATGATAGTTGCTTAGCAAATATTTGAATAAATGAATGAATGAAGAAAATGAGCAGTGGTTAATAATGAGCAGTGGTAAATGAGCAGTGGTTAATAATCTTAAAAGATGGTGATGGTGAATTGCCTTCCACTTCTGCTCCATAATATAGAAAACTAGAAAAAGCAGAGCTCCAACTGTGAAACGGATCTAGGACAATTGCAAGTTCATGACATTTTCAAGCCATCACAGAGCAGAGATTGTAAGAGCTGACTCAAAATCTAAGGAGAGGCAGAGCCTGCAGAGAGACCTGTGTGTGTGCTCACAGTGAGCAGCAGACAGTAACGTAAGAAGACAGACTTCCATCAAGGGACTTGAGTGAATATTGCCAGAAATGTTACACATGTTTTTTTTTTATTTTAAAGAAAATAAAACAAAACAGAACATAGCAGATCAGAACACAACAATGCAAGCAGTAGGGGACTTCAAAACCAAGACAACAGGAAATCAACAGTGGCTACCGTAGTGTCTCTTGTTTTCTTCGAAATAGTTGTCCATACCTTCACACACAATAAATTCAAACAAAACAAAATAGTATAAAACCAATCAGAACAAAAGAATGAAAGCATCATAGACCTTCAAAACCAGACAACAGGAAATCAACAATGGCTACCATAACGTATTTTGTTTTCTTCAAAATAGCTGTCCATACCTTCTCACATATTGCCATCAAATAATAGAAAACAGACCAAAACCAATCAAAACAAAAGAATGAAAGCATTACAGGACTTCAAAACAACATAACAGGAAGTGAACAATGGTTACTATAACATCTCGTTTTCTTCAAAACAGTCGTCCATATTATCACAAGTAATAAAATCAAATAAAACAACAGAAATTGAAGAGAATCTCAGAAAATGGAAAGACATTCCCTGTTTATGGATAGGAAGAACAAACATTGTGAAAATGGCCATTCTCTCAAAATTGTTATACAGATTTAATGCAATTCCAATCAAAATACCATTAGCATACCTCACAGATCTAGAGAAATCATTCCTAAAATTCATCTGGAATCAGAAGAGACCTAGAATAGCAAAGACAGTTCTGGGCAACAAAAGCAAGGCAGGAGGCATCACAATCCCTGACCTGAAGTTATACTGCAAAGCTATTGTGATAAAATCAGCATGGTACTGAAATAAAAGCAGACCTGAGGATCAATGGAATAGATTAGAAGATACAGCTACAACTACAAACACACTCAGCCACCTTATTTTTAACAAAGGAGTCAAACATGTTCACTGGAAGAAAGATAACCTCTTTAATAAGTGATGCTGGTAAAACTGGCTTTCCATATGCCAAAAACTAAAACTAGACCCATGCCTATCACCACGCACTAAACTAAAGTAAAAATGGATCAAAGATCTAAATATTAAAACAGAAACACTAAATCTGCTGGAAGACAAAGTAGGTAGAAATCTTGAAGACATAGTGGCAGGCAGAGAATTCATGAACAAAAGTCAAACTACACGGGAAACCCAGAATCAACAACTGAGATCTCGTCTTATTAAAACATTTTTGCATGTCAAAAGAAATTACCAACAGTGTGAAAAGAAAACCCACCAATTGGGAAAAAATCTTAGTCAACTGTCCTTCAGACAAAGGTCTTCTATCTAGAACATATAAAGAATTAAAAAAATCAGGGCCCCGAAATCCAGTGTTACAGGTTTAAGTCAGGCACATAAGACACAGTGAAAAGAGTTCAGTATTTCTCCTTTCACATTTCTACTATAGAGACAGAACCTGAATCTATTCAAAAACATTCAGGTCCGGAATGTTCTACAAAATATCCAGCCTGCAATTTCAGAAGTTTCAGTGTTGATAATCAACAAAAGGCTGAAGGGTAAATCCAAATTTTAAAAGGTGAAAAACAATGTAATTGTGAGAGGATTCTTTTTTCTAAAAGGAGTATTTTATGGTTAATGATTGGTGGCCACTTGTAAGAAATGCTACAATATACCTTGGAGTTGGAAAACTTCCAAATGTTAGACTTTGAGATATTTAGAAAATATTTTTGTCAGCTACCTCAGTATGTATACGATGAACGCAAACCTGCTACACACATGAATTCCTTCAGAGCCTCAGAGTGGTCTGAGAAGAGTGCACTCTGCCTGTCACCCCCATTCCTTGTGCAATCCCCAACATATAACCCACTCTTACCAGAATAATGCTCTCTTCAACTTGCTCATCATGGTGCATGAGGGAAACTTTCTTCATCCCCTTCCTAATATATGGGGATCAGCTTTTCTGTCAGTGATCTTCTTTACCAAGCATTATTTCAGGAGAGCAGAGAGTATTCAAGAAATCATAATTCTCCTCTTTCCCATTTTGATCTGTCTGAACTGCAAGGAGGTCAGTGCTTCGTCAGTGTATAATAAGCTTCACCTGGTAGGAGCACAGCAAACTAGAAACCCAGGAAGGTGGAGACAAGTCCTTAGGGTAATGTCTGGTCTCTGACCCAAGACTGGACAGTATGACACTGAAGGATGCAATGAGATTCAGGGACTACCCGCACCAGGAAAGACATAAGCTACTAACGTCAGCCCTTTCCTGGGCAACATAGAATGGTTTTTGACTTTGGGAAAAAGACACTGATTACTTTGCAAAAAATTCAGTATGTCAAGTTGTTAAGGAATGATCACATGATACGTGGTTTAAGACCAGAAATGAATATGGCATGGGAATGTCAGTGCCACTACAGAAGGAAATGAGAATGAAGCTGGAGAAGAAGACATTTATTGTATCCACAGATTCTAGAAAAGGTCATAGGGGAAAACAGAAGACAAGAGGGAAGAGCTTAAACCATAGCTCTAGGCACGATGGGACAAATGGTTTAGGATTGGGTGGCTTAAATAGTTTTGGTGGACTCTAAGCCACAGAGGTGAGTTTGGTCAGACTTTTGACCATTACTCAGTCCTGGTGATACCTCTGCTGAGGGCAGAGGAAGATTGCTCCTGCAGTAATGGACCAGACTAAGGAAGTATGACTCTAGATTGACTGGTTGGTATATCAGAACCTATACCAGGTTGTGCCCTTTGGATTGCTTGGTATCTTAACAGATAAAGATTTCTTTCTCCTTTTTTGAGATATCAAAGCATAATAATACAAAATAAAATACAAATGTAAAATAAAAATGTAAAAATACAAAAATAAAAATATATATTCTATACTAGAAAAGATTACATTCTGACTCTGAGAGTCCATCTTTTATTTAGCTGGCAAATCCATTGAATTGCATGCACTTGGCCCATTTCAGAACGGACAAAGAAAATAAGGTTGCTAACTAGTTTTACCTGGAGATAAATTATCAAATGGTAGGTGTGAAGGTATTCAGAGGGTATAATATTCTCCCACTAAAAGTTATTTTTGAACATATAAGTTCTATGTTAAAAACGAGGCAAATATAGATATCTATTTAGGAGATGCTACTTTTATTCATTCATTTAATAACAAAAAATAAGACCAAGTTTTGGAGGTTCTCATAAAAACTGGTCACATATGTATTTCTGGAAACTAGAAAATATTTTTGAAAATAATAAGATTAAAAAATTTTGATAAATGCCTGAAAATCAGATAAAATTCAATATTATATAATATTTCTCAAATCATCTTTTTCTTAAAAAGTTGTACATATGGAAGAAACCCAGGTGATTAAAAAAAGTGATACAGTAAATCAGCAAATGGCCATGAATTATGGAAGTACAGGGTTTTTTACAGACATACTGTTGTGATCTAAAGAAATATAAAGTTTAGAAAACCCAGAACCAATCGAGATAATTAAATTAAAATAGGAGCTATCTTAAATGAATACTTACTATATCATTTATATTGGACCAAGCATTTTATGTATATTTTATCTTTTAGTCATTAAAACAATTCAAGTCTGCTCATTCCCAACTTAGTTGTGAGAAAATCATGTCTTAGGAAAATTTATTATTTTTCCCGAAGTACCACATGTAATAAATAGCTAAACCAATATTTATAAGCAGGTTTGCCCAACACTAGAGTTTTTGCTCAAAAACAAAACAGGAAAAATCCAACACATAGGGCCAAGGATTTAGCTCAGTGGCCTAAGGTTGTAAGTTTGATCCCTGGTGCCACAAAAAAAAAAAATCTGTAATTAAAAAATCCAACACATATCATGCTAAAGTTACTTAGCATTATGAAAGATCAATGCAGCAGCCTTATTTCTGAAAAGAGTGATTTGTATGTAAGCAACTCATGGTAGAGTTTTAGTGGTAAGAAATTGTGCCTATGTTTCGAGCCAAATCTGGACTTTATCAGGGGAATATGTCATCAGAGAACCCAATAATTCCTTCAGAAAAAGAGCTTAGTCATTACCTTTAGCATCCAGACTCGAGAGAACATGCCAGTCTCCCTGTTTTTGCTTCTTCAGTTGAATGCCAGGCATTTTTCTGCAGTGTGACCAAGTCGTGAAAGTGGAGTGCTGTGATTCAGTTAGGAAGGGGATGCTGTCCCTGCTCTCTGCTTCCTTCCTGCCCATCTTTTTGGATCCAAATGAAACAACCTGATGTCTAACACCCAAATGTGTGAAAACAATGGTCAGGGTGAGTGACACTTCCTGGTGCTGAAAATATTACCACCAGGGGAAGGAAACGGAGAAAGTTGTGAGCACACAGAGGACAGGAAAGGTCTGCCAGCTCCATACAGCTGTGGCATTTGGGGGTACAAAGCGGGTGGCCCAGAGACCGCGGTGATGGGAACTGGCAAAGAGGAGTTCTGTCCCCCGGGATGCAGGTAAAGGCTAGAAACCTTCACAAAGGACAGACGAGACTTCCTATTCAGCCCCTGGGCTTCTTTTTGACCTCACTCTGTCTGACTTCCAACCATGGGACCTATTTGGTTTGCAGGGTATTTGTTGACTGTGGAGCTGAAATAGAACTCACTCTGGAGTTGGAAGGGAACATAGGAAACCAAGGTCAGTGCACTGTCTCTTCCCTAGACTTGTCTGGCTCCCAGTCAAGGACAGCAGAGCACAGACCGCAGAGGAAAGCTTTAGGAGGGCAGAGAGCGTTGTGGGACACTTAAAAGTTCAAAGCTTTTGTAGCAGAAATTATTATTTTCTTTGTGGTTTTAGCAAATTCAAATTCTCTCTGTCCTTCTCTTCCCATAGATCTATACATGTAGAAATATACATACATGTATTATAGTTCTTTTCCATTCATCGAAGTTCTTGGTGAATTTACTTGGAGAGTAAGTATTATTTTATCTAAAAAATACAAAGACTACACTGTATCTATCTTCAGTGTAGTAAGAAAGAAGCCCAAATTCGGTTTTCCCTAATCCTCTGGAAGGTTGAAGTAGGAAGATGGCATGTTGGAGGTCAGCCTGGACAACTTAGTGATTTAGAGATCCAGTTATAAAATTTAAAAATCTAAAGAAAGACTGGGGAGGTATCTCAGTGCAAAGGCCCTGGGTTTAGACCTTTGTACTACAAACAGAATAAAACAATAAAATAAACTAAAATAAAAAGGAAGGAAGGAATAAAACAAAAGAACGACTTAACTAATATAAATATTAACCACAATAAGCCACAAAATTAAAATGCAAACACTTCGGATTATTAAAAAATAAGCATTGTGAATTTCCATTATCACAGCCTTCTTAATATGAATTGCAGCCCCAAGCAAACTTGACTCACAGCAGGTTAGGAACCACATTTACACAGCAGAGAGCTACAGAGGATTCTCTGAATGATAGTGGAATAGTTGAATGATAGTTAAATGATGTCTGTATAAAAGACATTGATACAGAACTAATGGAGATCCAATTGACTTACTAAATTGCAAACACACACAACACACAAAGATATAATTTTTTCCTCCCAAGAAATGACTTCTCAAAGCTACCAGGTATGTGGCTCACACCATGAGTTTGTTTTTAACGAACATTTTCTGTCATTTCCTTTACCACCTCCCCCGCTCCACTTGTCACCTGAGCTAAGTGGGTAAACACATGCTAATGACACCCCTTAGTTTTGTCTTTAAAAACATCAAATTGATGAGCAGACAGCCCAGATCTTTCATTAGGTGGGTCATAACCTGAAAGAGCTCTTTGATTATAATACGATGAAAGATTTATTAACAAACATGTATTCAGCTAAATCGTAGTATTGGCAGGTTTATAGGATTGTCTCTCCCAGCTGACAGGTGGGCCCTGCAGGCTGCTGTGGGAATGAAAACACTAGATCCGCCCGTGCAGTAGAGAAGGGTCTGATTACCACCCTCGAGGGGCCCTGGGCTGCCACGTCAGAGGTTCCTTTGGGATTGCTATATCCTGAGGCAGAGAGAAGCACAAATCATCTGCTTTAAGTATCACTAAAATGCATGAAGTGAAAAGGGATCAACTAGGGTCTAACTGAAGGGAGGGAGTCAAGTTATTTTACTAAAATGACTAAGGAAAAAAGAAGAAGAGGAGCAGGGGAAGGAAAGAAAGGGCCTAGCAAATGCCAAGTCACTTACAGGCAACTTTCATTCTGCCGTCTCTTCTGGTAGAGATTCTACAGAGAATTTTTAATCAGTAATGATTAATGGAAATTTAACATGTCGAATACATTTTTCAAGTAGTGCATTCAAGTCGCATCAAGTGATAAAATAAATATACACAAAATAATAGAAGTAGCAGATTATTAGGTACCTGAAAGTTAAACACATTTTCATGCCTTTAAAAATGATAGGCAAGAAAATCATGCTTGTGTTTTATTCCATGAGATCAGATGAAGGTCTCCACTGGACTGCTACTCAGAATTTTAATCATTCATCACTGTGGAAGTATACTCCTAAAACATGATCGCATAACAAGTCTTTGAAAATATTTATCAAAATTACAAACATTACCTTAACCATTCCCCAAATGCTGAGCTTTTTTGTTTAGGAAAGGAGAATGGTCTATTGTGAATAATCATGATAATTAATTTTTGATGAATTCAGATTTCTATAAGATATATTTTTCTTAAAGTGAGATTTCTGTCAAAAAGAACAGAAAGATTATATTCTTGACCTTCTTATTTAATGGAAGTTGAACAAGGAAAGGAAAAGTCATAGTCCCTTAGGACTGGAAATGCTTTCAGTATTTTTCATTTTAACACTCCCGCGAGTATAGTTAAGAAAATGCAGACAGGCTCCTCAAACAGCTTCCATAAACATAGTGCTCATTTTCCATTGCATGTACTCTTGTGTAGCTCCAAAACCCTCTTCAGGAGATGTAAATCTTCTGGTGCTAATAAAGATCTTTGTCATCATAAACTTCAAAACAAAAATAAAGAATTAAAGAAGCACTTGATATCAAACAATAGAAAAATATTCTTTGGAGTATGTTTGTGTATATAAAAAATTCATGTTCGAGTGTACAGCTGACCATAGTCAGTCTCTCAGTTGGAGCACCATTCACTGTACAAAGCAGTATGTTGGGTGTTCCACATCACACATGTAATGGGCATCCACTACTATAATAATTCCAATGCAAAATATGTTAAATAACCATTTCATCATTTTGATCAGCTCAGGTTATCAGAAGGAACTGTGCAAGCAGATCTACATTTCCATAACAGGGTTCAGTGAGGTGCAGGTGTGCCGTGCACCCCGCTCAGCCCCACTCTACCACTGAAACAGCAGTCACGATGACCATGAGACCCAGGCTCACGGCGAGCATAAGAGACAAAAACAGGCACAGCCCTTAGAGAGGCAGCTGGAAGACTAAGAATAACCTCAAGGAGGACACATTGACATTAAGATGCTTCTGGGGAAGCCAGCTGTTTCCACACATTTGACAATTGAAAATATGTGTCTGAAGCACTGAATGGAGAGAAAGCGTCCAAGTGTCATCAACATAGGCAAGTGACTAAATCTTTGACAATATAAATGGTGGCCTGAGGAATACAACTATTTGGTGATGAACAAAAAAAGAGATCCCCACAGAGGTGAATGGGGAAACCCAGAGGAGAACTAGGAGAGTGGCCCATCAGGAAAGACCAAGAAAAAGGGTATTAAAAGTACTTGAGGACAGAGCCAGTTAAACGGCATCACGTGGACAAACACGAAGACATGATCCATTGGATTTAACTGCAAGAAGACTTAGGGTAACATTACTGGGAGCGATTTCATTGAAATTATGAGGAAGAAGATAGTTGGAGAGAAATTTACTAGAAGAGGAAACTTTTGAAAGATGGGAAAACTTAAAACCGTGTTGCATTTGAAGAATGAATGGAATTTCTAGTGGGAAGAAAACAGCAGAACCCTAAGGAAGCAGTGAGAGCTAAGATGTAGCGCTTTTCATTAGTCATAGTAGAACTAGTAAGCGTCGGAGGTGAGTGGCAAACATCACTTGTAGCGGGATAGACTCACTCAGGGAAGATCCTTCGTGTCTTCAAAAACAGTAGTCAGAGACAACTGGATATTAATTACTCTGAGGGGCACTGAAGAACTACTGGAATTTTTTAGGTAGGCGAGTGTCAAATTTAGGCTGTAATTTAAAAAAGAACAGCCTAAGTGTAAAATGAGTGACACGTGACTTTTAAGAAAAACTATTGAATTCCAAATTTTAAAAACGCAGTCTTCCTATATCTAAATTAAAAGAGATCCTAGGGTTATTCGACTTTGCAAATCACTCAAGATATCTGAATTCTTCCCCCTCTCCCCACTCCGCTTCTTTCCACTTTATTCTAGAGAGAATAATTACCTGGCACTGTCATGGCTTCCGAGAGATGTAAAGTACTTTGACAAACCAATTTCAGGCTACATGGTGGAAATATTACCTTTCTTTAAAACTTTAAAACTTCTAATGGCGTCTCTAAAAAGACGCATCTAAAAACCTCTGCCACTGAGACCTGGCCTGAAGATGTGCTGGGTCTATTTGGTTCCAGGTACATCTCGCACTTGTCTAGTGAGGAGAAAGTCCACTACGCATGACTCCTGGGGCCTCACTCTTAAGTTCCTGGATGAGTTAGGGTCCTATTAACCAATTAACACAGTTGGGTGCCGCTTACCAGCCTGCCCTGGCTCAGGGCTCACATCCCCTTTATGACCTTAGAATAACTACAATCCTCTGTCAAATGTTTTATTCCAGCAATTCAGGCGTGGGGATACTGATAAGACAGAGGTTTTCACTCCTGAAAGCAAGACTCCTGAGTCAATTTGTCCCAATTGTATCTGCACAAGCCCCATTATATGGGCTGTGATTTCGAGGGATGAAAGCTGTGAACTCCCGGGTCACTTGTAAACCGATCACTCCCCAGCCTCTCCTCCTCCTGCTTTTAAGTGGTTTGAGGCTGGTAAATTGAAACCTGAAGAAACACAGAGCTCTGATCCCTGGGACCTCCAGAGCAAACCTGGACTTTGGCTGATTTGCTATAGGAAGTAACTGCTTACTTACCCTATAATTAACACCGCAAGCTAATCTTTGGGAGATAAAGTACAGAAGGTCAGACATAAGATCATCTACAGAGGAATTTCACTAAAGCACTACTTGAAGTAGTTCTAATGGCTACTTCACCCATGAAAGAATTGAACATAATTTCTAAAAATATTACTGTTCATAGACACAGAAGAAGACTGAATGACACGTCACTGAATATGACCTTGGTAAACTGCCCTTCGATGAATGAAGTCATAGTACATGTCAACTTGTGATTGCATGCAATTTTCTCGGTGACAGGAACCTAAACAACTTTAACTACAGTTTACTATTCTTCGTGGAAATTGAGCATTCTACCCTGGTAAGAAGTACTTACTGCCCCCCCATCAGATAAAGTTCAAACCCCTTTTGAGCCTGCAGGCCTCGGTGACCTTGCTTCCTGGCTGCTTTCTGTAACCTCCTTCCTCACTTGCACTGTTACTCTCTCTGCCTTACTTACCCTTTCCACGCTGACTGATTAAGGCAGCCGAGTTTCATTCTTCGTGTGCAAAGACCGGGAATGCCCCTACTGCCTTTTCCTTGGGACGAATTACTCCTCTTCCTCAAGATTCACTCAAGGATCACTTCCCTCAGAGCCTTCCCCATCAGGCCTGCCCCGCTCCCCTTTCCTGTGCGTCTCACAGCTTACACATACTGATTCCTGTGATGCGCAGTATTAATCCATCCTGTGTGTTTGCGAAGACCAAACTACGGTAACTGAACAAAAGCACAACTGCAGAGAATCTTTTAGTGTCCTTGTTGCCAAATAACTCACAGTCAAGGTCTCTTTCCCTGTGTATCTCAAAGTCAAGAAATTGAAAGCGCATAAATTGCACAAAGGATAAAAGACCATTAGGGTTCCATCTGGCTCCAGGGAAATGACTGCTCATTTTTAATTGACTTCCAGGTAAAAAATTTTTTACCTGGGAATCATAGACATAAATTTCAACTGGCATGGAGCATGGTAAGTCCCTCTCTTCCTCTTTAATATCGTCACATTTGTAGAATACAGGAAGAAGAAAGAATGTAAGGACACTTTTCTGCACAAGATACTATGATTTTATAAAACATCCAGGTAGACTGTGGCTGTCATATGTATTTATAAAGTCTGCACTCTGGAAGTATAAAAATTTGACCTCATTAGTTTAACTATTATAACTCCTGTGTTAACATAGTCAAACTTTATGGCCTATTTGGGCAAACGAGCATGAACAGGGCCAACATCAGCTTCCTCTGGCATGAATTATATGCCTATCTCTACCTGTCTCAGTGTGTTCTACTGGTCACAGGAAGCCTCAGAGTCAGTGTTCAGACCATAGTGCAAAAATCATTAAGAAGATACTTGTGGAGTGTAGGTCATGCCAGTCTCAGGTCAGCAGCATCACCTTCATCTACTTTGTCTTAGCCCCTTTTAAATAATGTTTCTATGTTTAGACATCTGTCACAAGGGAAGGATAGCCAAAGCCTGACACAACTTTAAGTCCCACAAACTTCTGACATAGTATGTAATATTAAAAACAGAAAATGAACTAAATATCCAAACACTATGAGATGGATGGGTGAATATTTCTTGTAGAAAAGCATGATTAAATATTACAAAGCCATTCAGACTGTTCAAATAAAGATATACATCACAGCTATCTCCATTTTAGAAAAGGGAAATAAAAATTGTCTTTGGAGAATGCTCTCTTGAAAATGTAGAGGAAACATTAAATGGAAATGTACACTAAAATAAAAGTTTGTATAAGTGCAGTGAGCACATGGGAGGCTTAAAATCTTCTGCCTAATGTTCAACATTTTCTAAATTTTGCATAATGAACAAATATTAATTTGATGGCCAGGAAAACTATAGAAATGTTTTTTAAAACATAATTTCAAAACATACACTGATAATTCAGCAAATCAATACTTTAAAAATAAATGCACTATCCAAATTTTTAATCGAAAGCACTATCAGATAATTGATCTTGAAGGGATTTAGGCAATCAAATGTGTATACAAGCCACCTAGTGATATGACCCTGTGCAAGTCCTTTCCTTTCTGAACCTCAGCTTTTAACTCAGCAAAATCAGAAGATTATACAAGTTATTTGCAGTTTTCATCTAGCTCTAAAATGCTCATTTCCAAAGCCACTTTCCTAAGGGCTGTCTTGAAGCAGATGGTGGTGGGAGCATAAAAGGAGATCTAGGAATACATTCAAGAATGAAATTTCAATTTTAAGCAGGAAAAAAATTTTGTTAAGAAAAGGATCCAAACAAAGAGAAAGATGCAGTCAAGGGAAGAGGCAGGAATGGATGAGAGGAGAGAAAGTGACCAGAATGTCTTACAGGAGGAAAGAATCCGCTGAATATCTCTTAGAGAAGTTTCAAGGTAAGAAAGTGAAAAAAAAAAATTCAACATTCAAGTTTACATGGAAAATTGAAGTGCTACAAAATTCCATCTCATTCCTGCCCTATGCAGCTCTGAAAATTGCATCTTACCTTCTACCAGTCACATCGGCCTGAGGCCATGCCATCAATCATAAGTGAGAAAAATTAGGGGCCTCAAATGATGATTAAGTAGACCATTTAGTGCATACACAAGAGATAATATCCGGGTGATAGCTGAACTTCATCTGATCTTGGGTGGCCCACAGGAGCTGCAGAGTCAGTACCGCCAAGCTGACCTCACCTTTGTGCTGCAGTCCTCCTCCCCACAGAACTGTGTGCTTCAGTTACTGGTGTTTCTGTGTGT
>RJWT010030063.1:0-14735 GCA_004365215.1 Cuniculus paca | reverse complement strand
CTGAACATTTTTTCATGTATTTATTTGCTATTCCTATTTGTTCAGCTGAGAAGTGTGTTTTCATCTCAGATGCCCACTTCTGGATTGGGTCTTTGAATTTTGAGGGCCTCATATTTTTTAATTCTTTATATGTTCTAGATAGAAGGCCTCTATCTGAAGGGCAGTTGACTAAAATTTTTTCCCAATTTGTGGGTTTTCTTTTCACTCTGTTGGAGATTTCTTTTGACATGCAAAAACTTTTTAACAAGACAAGATCCCAATTGTTGATTCTGGGAAGTGTTTCCCGTGCAGTTTGGTTTTTGTTCACGAATTCTCCACCTACCCTTATGTTTTCAAGATTTCTACCTACTTTGTTTTCCAGCAGATTTAGTGTTTCTGTTTTAATATTTAGATCTTTGATCCATTTTGACTTTAGTTTAGTATATGGTGATAGGCTTGGGTCTAATTTTAGTTTTTGGCATATGGAAAGCCAGTTTTTCCAACACCATTTATTAAAGAGGCTATCTTTGTTCCAGTGAACATGTTTGGCCCTTTTGTCAAAGATAAGGTGGCTGAGTGTGTTTGTACTTGGGGTTGTATCTTCTAATCTATTCCATTGATCCTCAGGTCTGTTTTGACTCCAGTACCATGCTGATTTGATTACAGTAGCTTTGTAGTATAATTTCAAGTGTGGGATTGTGATGCCTCCTGTCCTGCCCTTGCTGCCCAGAAGTGCCTTTGCTATTCTAGAGTATTTGTGTTTTTGAAAGATCACCTTGTCAGCGATGTAATGGACAGATTCAAGAGGGTCAAGTTACTAGCAGTGATTCTAGATAAGATGATTGTGTTAGCCAAGGTCAAAGATAATGCAGATCTAACTAAGATGGGGGTAACAATGACTGGGGAGTGCAGGATGTGTCTGGAGATGTTTAGGAATAGTCATTAGAACTGACCTACAGAGAAGGGGAGGAATTCTTTCCAGAGGACTTTCAGGAATCTAATTTGAGAGAAGAGGTAGGCGATGGTGGGAGTTTAATTTAGATAAACAGACAAGAAGAGCGTGTTAGGACTAGGGGAAGAGCAAGAAGAAGATAAATTCACTTTATGAGACATCCAGGTTGAACTACCTATAGACCATCAAGGTGAAAATGTCCAATAGCATTTGGAAATGTGGGCTGAAACTCAAGAAAAAGATGAAAAATTCAAAATTAATTTGTATGGAAGTTTACATGAAGATACGCAACTGTTTGGGAACATCGTATACAGGAAGATCTGAATAATACCATTATTAGAGTGGGAAAAGAAAAAGGGGGAAGAAAGGAGGGAAGAGGAGGGAAGAGGAGGAAGAGGAAGGAAGAAGAAGAAAGGAGGAGGAGGAAGGAGGAAGAATAGGAGAAAAAGGGAGAAGCAGAAGGGAGAGAAGGAAGGAGGAGGAAGAGAGGGAACGGAAATGGAAAAGTTTCAGAAAGGCTACTGAGCCAGGAAAGTGCTGCCAAGGAGCTAAGGGAGTTTTTAGAGATTGGCTGTGTGCAGATTAAATTGTTCATAGATGTTCATAGTCTCCTACTAGACTCCTACATAGTCTCCTACTGGAGAGGGAATATAATTTTTCTGCCCTGCACAACTGACAAAGAAATGCGGGTGAGGATATAGGAGTTCTTCTACGACCTTTTTTCTACTTCCCTAATCCAACTACGAAGGGGACATGGCAGGCAGCTACAAATCCAAAGAGAATGTACAGACAAGCAGAGCTGCCCATATCTAGTCAAAAGCCTGGAGCCAAACCTAGGTGATGATAGCACGAATTCACGTCACATTAGTGATTCATAGACATGGTGCACGAAAAGCAATTGTTATTAAGTCACTGAGTTTTGAGAACTATTTGTGGTGCTCCATTGTTGTGCCAATTACTGACCAATACCCTTGTTAAATATCATTTTAAAAATTCAAATAGGCTCCTAAAATTAGATTGATTTTCCCTCTCCTAGTATCAAATAAAATGAGTAAATAGGAATAAAAAGCAGAATCTAGGGGTGTAGCTCAGAGGCAGAGCATGTACTTAGCAAGGACAGGCCTTGGGTTCAATGTCCAGCACCAAAATAAAACAAGAGTGAACACTACCGAAAGTACACTAACAGAAAGATATAGGAGAGCAATGTCCATATATAAAACATCATTAAAAAAAAGCCTGTGGACAGTGGGACAGGAGCACAACTCTGGAGTACATGGTAAGAGTTGCACAGTGGCTCAGCTTTAAATCAGCCGATGTCACTCCAAATCATTCTTTTGTTATGTGCCATTATATCATTATATCATCAAATCTGAGTTTTCCTTTTCAGGTTGAGACAAGTGGAAGTGGATGTGATAGAGCAGCAGGTAAATATCAGAACTAGTTATCTCTGCAGGAAGTGAAGGTTTCAGAGCCTCAGAGATCCAAAAGTTTAGATCACTCAAAACTCAAAGTTGTAGAATGTGCACCCTCCCAGCGAGGTAGTGTAAATCCTGTAACACAACTGACAAAAATCTCAAAGGGAAATCAGTCAGTTCAACACAACTGCATGTCTGCCTTTACTTCAGTTCTTCTTTTCCCTTTCCTCAGGTCAGAGAACACAAAGACACAATACAAGTCAATTTCATATACAAAGAAGAAAATCTCTATGCTTTATAAGTAATTTGCTAATGAACACTGAACACTTTGATGTCTTCTGATTTAATTACTGAATTTATCCTAGTACATCTACCAGACTTACATGATAAACACAGAACTCCTTGGGAAACCATCAGAAAAAGAAATCATTTATGTGGAAGAACACTTGTGTAAGAATACATGGTAAGAAGAATTCCATGCCCATGTAAATGTACTTATTTTTTTTTAGCCAAAAAGCAATAAATGCTATCCCAAAGTTCAACATTTCTGTCTGTTTTATAGTAGTTTCTTTTGGTCTGTTGAATTAAAATAAAATTATTTTTCAAAAACAAAAAATAGAATTTTGTTTGTTTGTTTTTGTTTTCTGAGATAGTGTTTTGCTATGTAGTCCAGGTTAACCTTGAGCTCACTGTGTAGCCTACACTGGCCTTCACAGAGATTCTCCTACCTCAGCCTCCTTAGTATTGGGCTTATAGGTGTGCACCACCATGCCCAGCAAAAAATAGAAACTTGAGTAGTATTCATTGTTACAAGTCTATTTGGCTTTCCTTTCTTTTTGACTTATACATAACAGGGTATCTAAAAACCTGCTCACCTTAATTCCATGATGACTATTTTGATGGGTGCAAATGGCAGTGACTTTAAAATCTTTTACTTCTTCTGTATTTTGAATTATCTGTCATGAACATATGCCATTTGCTATTTTTACAAAACAATAGAATAGATTTTCTTTTTAAAAAAAGAAGGATGCAAAAGCCAGGCGTGGTGGCACATGCCTGTAATCCTAGCACTCAGGAGGCTGAGGCAGGAGGATCATTGCAAGTTCAAAGCCAGCCTGGGATACAAAGTGAGTTCAAGATCTGTCTGAACTGCATACTGACACCTTGTCTCAAAAAGACAAAATAAATAAATAAATAAGGATGCAAATATGCCATACAGTTAAGGAAGTTGGCTCTGGGTTGTGAGAATGTAGGTATTCTCTTCTTTTACTACTCTGCACAGTTGAGGAATAAATGGGAGGTGGAAACTGGACCTTAAGTCAGTAGTGCAGGGAATTTAAAATATCAAAATGTCTCCCATCCCTCCCACTGAGAGGCACAGATTTCCCCTCTGCTCGTTGCTGGACTAGTCCGGTGACCTGGTCACATTCTTGACCAATAGAATGTGGTAGAAAACACTGAACCACCCAGCTCCATCCTCCAGTTAAGTGCTGGTTCTGCCTTCACCTCTGATGAATCTCCCTCTTGCACATGAGCCACCAAGTGAAAAATCTGACTACTCTGTTAAAGACAGAGCCCACGTAGGAAAGGCCTGCACCCATCTCAGGTGTTCCAGTCCAAATCAAGCTTCTCCTACCTAACTCCACAAGGCATCACAGGCAGGGCCGTAGCAGAACAACCACCCGGCTGCACCAGCTTCGCATTCCTGGTCCCAAGAATTCCAAGCATACAATATAGCTGTTGTTCTAAGCCAGCAAGTTTCAGGTGTTTCTGTATGCATCCAAGTATCTATATGTATCAAATATTCATACATAATTATAATGTTCCTTAACTTTTGTATCATTCAGGCGGATGGACGTGTAAAGCATGGATCTCCAGCTTTATTTGGGCACTTGATCATTTGATTCAATTTCAAAATACATATGATACTGAGGTACACCTCAGTTTAATAGTTAAGAGTTCAGGATCTTAAGTAACAGACTGGTGAACTGGCTCTGCCAGGTCTTGGGCTAGTTCTTAAAATCAGAGCCTCAGTTTTCCCATTTGTAAGATCAAGATGATGGAAATGCCTTTCTCACAGTGATTATTATCAGGGCAGGGTAAGTCAAGGTGGGAAAATGGCAAAGGGAAGGCAGGAAAGGAGGAGCCTGAAGGTTCACAGCAAGCGAGAGCTGCTGGAGTAATGGAAAAGAATGTTCAGGAAATGGGTCTGAGAAGCCCTTCCCTGAAGACCTCCCAACAAAGCCGAAAAGGTCTCCAGGTTTGAACTTGCCACGGGTAATCTGGGGACAAAAGAAGCTGTATCCACCAAACGTGGATCAGGTAATCCTCAAGGTACTGTTTCAACTCTTGCTTCAATGATTCCCAGTGACTTTAGTGAAGAGGAAGTTAGTGAACTAGAAACAAAGATGAGAAAGAATACTGGGATATGCCAATGCCAGCTGGGCCACACTTCTACAATAAGGAAAAGCATGGATTTTCTGGTGGCTGGAAGTCATGGCAGCGAAATAAAAACCTCAACTCAGAAATGTCCAAGATCAAGATAGTTAAATGATATATTCTGAAACTGGGGTGTACGGGTAGGTTCAAAGTTAAAAGTAAGTTTCTTTTTTAAAAGAATGGTGTAACACTATCTTTAGATCTACTTTTTCCTCTCTGCAGAGTGGAGTAGCATACTAGTAGATCAGAATTTGAAATTAAAAGTAACTTATGTTTCACTTATAGATTTGAAGACATTTGATAATTTTCTTGTTTCATGTGATTAGTTTCCAAAAGTTACAGATAACAAAGAAGTTTGAGAGGGAAAAAATTATTATTTTAAGTCTTAATTAAATTAGGTAATAGAAGCCAGGCATGGTGGTGCACTCCTGTAATCCCAGCATTTGGGAGGCTGAGACAGAAGGATCATAGTGAGTTCAAGACCAGCCTGGGCTACAAAGCGAGCTCAAGGACAGCCTGAATGGCATAGTGAAACCCTGTCTCAAAAACACAAGGGCCAGTGACTTCGTTCAGTAGCCTAAATGCCTGCCTGGCAAGCACGAGGTCCTGAGTTCGATCCCTGGTACAAAAAAACAAAAACTATATATATATGTACATGGTAATAGAACACAAGATGAATGAAAATGTTTGGTGAGAACCTGGTATATAGTACATGCTGAATAAATATCAGCAGGGCTGGGGATATCACTTAGCGGTAAAGTACTCGCTTAACACAAAACAAAACTCATTCACTTTAACATAATTGAGTGAAAAAACTGAACTATATCTTAACTATAATTTTAATTCTCCATTTTCAGGTGACATATAGCACATGTATTTTACATATGCTATATACACACACAAACTGCCATCTTTTAAACACAGTCTTTGTGATTTCAGGCACTGTTTAAAAGTTAGGATCAAAAGAGTTTTCCCCTTCAACAGGTAAATGGATTAAAACTGTAAGAATAAATTATTTTATTTTATTTTATTTTTGCTTTTTTGAGACAGAGTCTCACTATGCAGCTCAAGCTGGTCTTGAGCTCACTTTGTAGCCCAGGTTGGTCTCAAACTTGCAACCATCCTCCTGCCTCAGCCTCAGTATTGGAATTACAGGCATGTACCATCATGCCCAGTTAAAAATAAATAATTGAAAATAAGCAATTATGCTAATTATAATTCTTTTAAGATTTTTTAATTTTTAAAAAACTATTAGAATTACGGTGTTAAAGAGCAACTTAATTTATATTTCCCCTTTGCTGATACAGTGGGATTCAATTATTTATTTAACATTTGGAAATTACCATTTGATATTTGGACATAAGTGGAAAAGCAATTCAGTTAAAGTGAAACTTTTATAGAACTGAAACAATTTTGTAAAGGCACGCAACTCAGTTCACATGAAAGTCATATAGATCAACATTTACTTTCTGTGCATTTGTAAGTGAAAAAGACTTGAAAGATATTTTTAAATTACCAGAAAATGAAAAAGAAACATCTTTTATCACAACACATGCAGGGAAAAAAGCTCACTGGTGGAAAAATAAAGGGGGGAAATGTCATTAACAAAACCCTAAGTCCTCATCTGTAAATGGAGGAGTCCTGATAACATAGCCTTGAAGGTTTTCTCCATCTCTTAAGGCTTTTTATTTTATTCAATACTGTCCAGGCTTAAAGGGTATATACACAAAACGCAACTTACACGAACACTAACTTTTCCCTAAATTACTCAGATTGCCTACAATAGACTATAGAAAAGGAAGATGGAGAGGTTAGGCAGAAAAGGGCAGTGATAAAACTCAAATTTCCCTTTTATTTTTCTTTGCTCTGTACGATGACTCTACATGCTTTAAGTATTGTTACAGCAAAGTAAAGTCATTGAAAAATAATCTTTGGCTGGGAATTCTTTACAATTTTTTTGTTCTCTTTTAAGCCTTATTTATAAAGGTTTCCAGATGCTTATCCTCACAGATTAACCACAGCATGATGTAGACACTTACAATAACATCCACTGTGATGAAGCCAAGAAAAAACTACTTTGAGATCTAACTGCCTATCACCTAAGGAATCAGGTTCAGGGAATTTTTTTGTTGCTATTAAGGTGTGATTCTCAGAAGTCATTTGGAAACAACCTAAGTTCTCAGCAGCAACAATCGACCCCGCACTATGTCAAAGCACATCAAATGGTTGGCATTCCAAGCCTCCAACAAATGGGTTACTTCTCATTATGTGAATACATAATGAAAGGATGTGGGCAAAGAACAGAATGTAAATTGGAAGCTGACTTTGAATGTGTTAGGCAGCAGTCCTAGGCTGAAACAGTCATTCTAATTTCAGGAGACAATTCCAAAGTGGTTCTCAAGAGAAAGGACAAGGTATTTCTCAAATATTTTTTCAATGCGAATGGACTGGGCTTGCCAAAAGTGACTTCTTATGCTGGCATGCGATCTCTTAGAGGGAAGTCAGCCTGAGTCACTGAAAAGCAGAGTTCAATGAATGGAATTACTGAAGGCTGTATGAGCAAGCCTGATACCTGCATTCATCTGCCCACTGCTGGGAGTTCAGCCTCCTTTTAATTACATTAAAGCAGCTGGTAACACTGGTTACTGAAGTACTCAGATTACCTTGATTGCTCGGTCATTATCTCTAATCAGCTGCTTCTTCTCATCTTCAAACTTTTGTATAAGATCCTGGAGCCGCCTCTCTGCAGCAAGCTGCTGCCGGCTGCTCTCTTCTTTCAGAGAGGAAATGGTTGTCTGAAGTTCTGCTATGATCTAAAATGAAAACAGCATGCTATAACTTCAAATTCCTCAGTGAGAAGCATCTATTTTATATGTATTTATGCTTAACAAAAGAATGGATTTGGCAATATTCTATTCCACAAACTAAATATTTTCAATTAACATATCGTACACTATAATGCATGAAATGCCACAATAAAAAGACAATAATAAAACTGTGAACGGTGAACAACTGCTGAACCAAGTATATTTGGAAGACATTTCTACTATAGCATTCCACAATATTTGCTCATCAGAAGAGAGAACATCTGCGATCGCAAAAATATGAAAAGCATCAGATTTTATTTTACTGGGAAACGTGGTTAGTAGAGTGAGAAAAACTCTTCTGCCTGTCATGAGGCTTTGAACTGTAATAATCAAAGAAAATAATGAACAGAGTTCATTCCTCAGGGTCACCTAAATTTATACAATGATTTTTTAATATTAATGTTTGTGTATTGGGTTAAGTACTTTAGACTCATGTCGTTTACTACTGTGAGAAAGTATTACTACTTTTCTTCTATGTGTGAGGAAACAGGCACAGAGAAAGGTCAAATAGTTTACATAGTGGAAGACAACATGCAGCGGAGGGGACAGGAAGGCTCTGAATCACACAGGCAGATTCATCTCTGCACTAATTGGTTCCTCTAATTAGTGGACTTAGTATTTTCTTTTAAACAAGATTTTGGTATTGAAAAGAAGATTACATTTCCAAATATGTTGGCTTCCTAACTGATGTGTATTTGCAGAAGTTCACTTTGGTTCAAACAGTAGCCTTCTCTGCATTGAGAACTGGTGCCCTCCAGGGCAGGTTTTCCTCCACCTTCCCAAATTAACCATCTGAGAAGGAATTCTGACTTTCAATGGGCCTGCCAGCACTACCCTACCTTCGTTTTGGATGGATCTGTTTCCCTTCAAATTCAATAATGATGACTTTTTAAAAGCAGGAAATGGTTGTTTCTTTTAATAAAAGAAACTATTAGTCCTGTGTTAGAATAAAATTCTGTTGGTTCCACAAGAAAGAAGCCAGTTAATGAGAAACACTGGACTAATTAGTTATCTTTCTTGAGCTCAGTTTTTTTCAACTACTATTTGGTGAAAAGCCGAAACACAGAATCATATAATAAGTTGAAACTATGAGAAGTGTCCCAGAAGCCAAGATCTATTGGAATATTGGATATTACTACTAATGTAAAAATAGAATCCTTACAATAAAATACAGAGTATATATGGTTTTAGAAGTACACAAACAGCGTAACAAAGTTTAACGCTTAGAACTTGCAAATAATCAAATACTAAGATAACTGTGAAATGATAAAATACAGAACAGTAAGTTAAAATTAAATGTAAACTAGGACTTCCTACTATGATTGGAACAATTCATTTACTGAAAGTAGAATAGTATTACATGTATTTTCTGAATTTTGGTTAAATATTGTTTCCATTCTGGCATCAATCCAATTAATTGTCATAGCATTTTTGTTAAGAAGGAAAGGTTAAATTATCATGATCAGTGTTAAAAACTGAAGCACAGGATAATCAATTTCCAGTCAAAGAGCCAGAGGAGGTAGGAATAAGAAAGAGTCAGTCTTCTTTGGCCTAAAAAATAAATTTAAGGTTGATATTTTATAAGAACATGGAGTCAAACAGTACAAAATAGCAATATTTAAGTGTTTCAAATTGAATAACCCTAAGGTTGCAGAAGTGGTAAGTGTAACTCTAGAGTATGTGTGTTTAATTCTGAACAATTTTTAGGACGTGTAAATTCACACATAAATTCACATATCCTCAACTAGTCATGCAATCTATTCTTAAAGTACAAGGTAAAATTTCCCTTAAAAAAGATTGAGATAAGCGTAACTGACCAAAAGACTGATGATAAAAAATATTTGGAAGTATTTTAAATGATAACAAGGGCCTGAAACAGGTACACCTGTCATTTTCAGAAAATTTAGGGCGAAAGTATATAAATAAAAGAAGTGCAGATTTTGGGAAGAATTAGAAGTCCGGGATGGTCTGGGGAGGGCATGTTTGCTTTTGCATGGAAAATGAAACCTTACCTTCTTTGGGGGAATAATGAGATTCCTATGGGGAAAGTAATGAGAGCATATTTGGAAATCTATTTTTAAAATTTATAAAGGTGACACAAGGGAGAGAATGTCAAAACACTGCAGGTAAAATACCTTGGCTAGACAAATTGGATAGAGAGAGGCAGCAAAAATAAGGGTGAATTTTTTTTTAAAAAATTGGATTTAATGTTTACTAGCAGATCGAGAAATAATCATAAGAATCAGATTAACACACATGCCTTAGGTAGGGAACAAAGTTTGGATCGTTAGGTCTGTTAACTGTAGATGTAGAGTATAAGAAAATGGGTTATTATATGGAGTATAAGAAATGGTATCAGCACAAGGCATATAATCAGCACTCAATGTTTAAGAAATGGGACTATAGCCTGGGGATTTAGCTCAGCGGCATGAGCGCCTGTCTGGCAAGCATGAGGCCGTGAGTTCAATCAGTGGTACCTACACCCCCAAAAGGGACTATAATAATGATAAATAAGAAAAAACAATCATCACACGTCAAGGTATACTGAGGTAATCTAGCCTTTTCACACAATAGTAAGGTTTCTGAGAAAAATGAAAGTGAATATGCACAATCATAAACAAATCTTCCAATTTTGATTAAATATACTTAAAACTGTAAAACAAAATTTCACCACTCAACCAAAGGTTTATCTTGTATTAGCTTCTGAGAAAAAAAGCGAATTAGAACATTCTCATGTAGATATCAAAAATTAGTGATAATTTTGGCAAACCAAGAGCTATTTTGGGCTGATGGGGTAAGCAGTCGAACCCATGAAAGTAACAATGGTAATAACTGCGATGAACACTTTACATAAATGTTAGGAGTCTTATTTAAGGACTTCAAAATAACGATACTAAAGGTTGAATTTCATCTTTAACTCATTCTGTTGTTTTTAAGAATGTAGTATAGCTTGAGATTTTTCTAAAGCATTTAAAACAACAAGCCAAACAACACTTAGGAAGTTTAGGTGAACACTGAAAGCCCTTATCAAGTGAGAGTGGCTCCTCACTGCCCAGGGCATTCTTGGTGGTCCTCGGCGAGTGACATGAATTTGAGATGAATGGAACATGGGGCATATTCCTGTCCCGGGGGAAAAAAACCTGTGTCAGGCAGAGAAACCAACATGAAGCAGAAGGACCACATCTTTCAGCAGTGGGTGGGCTTGGGTGGCATCATCCCAGCTTTGGTCCTTTCTACATTTTCATTTGTTTTTCAGTTACCGGGGATCGAACTCACAACCTCATGCTTGCCAGGCAGGCAGGCACTTAAGCTGCTGAGCTAAATCCCCGGCCCCCTGCATTTTCAACTATGCATATTGTTGCAAAATGGTATTATCTTTTTTTGAAAAATGGTCGCTAGGTGATTGAGGTGAGTAGGGAACTGCATCAAAACTGACAAGTAAGTTGAACATAATTAGCTAAAAAGAACAAATCTGTGATGGTGATGGGAATGACTTCTGGGAGTACGCCCACAGATGATACAAATATTGCCTTCATGGTGACTGGTGAGGAGCTCAGAAGGGGCGCAGTTCTCAGCGTGCCCAGGGTTTAGTGTACATGGTCTGTTAGGTCTTAAGGTTTGATAAAATCTTCAAGATTAAGTAACTTCCTTTGGAGGAAGGACTATTTAAAGTATTTTCCAAATTTAACCCGATGCTCTCTTGAGTACCAATGCATTTGTCACTAGTGCATTCATTTCATTACTTTTTATTTTGAAAGAGGGATTTTTCAAAAACCTGATAAACAGAATTAAGCCAGTTTGCTTCCAACATTCTCATCAGTTTGATGAGACAGAAGTTAAAGAGATTCCAGCAAACTAGCACTTAAAAGTAGAAGTCAATCCATGGTTCTGTTTTTTTGTTTTTGTTTTTCCTGCAACACCAGGGATTAAACTCACAACCTCACACTTGCCAGGCAGGCACTTACACCACTGTGCTAAATCCCTGGCCCTTGTTTTTCTGAGACAGGGTCTCACTATGCCATTCAGACTGACCTTCAGCTCACTTTGTAGCCCAGGCTAGTCTCAAACTCGTAATGATCCTCCTGTCTCAGCCTCCTGAGTGCTGGGATTACAGGCGTGCACCACCAGACCCAGCCATGCTTCTGTTTTTTAAAGTTCTTTTAAAAACAATCTGTTTCTCAAAACTGACTTGTACAGTAGATTAATGTTGTGCAAATGCCTCTTGATGGTTATAAATACCTACAGATATGTCTATATACATAGAAATATTTATATGTATTCAGAAATGAGAAACAAAATATTATCAATGTAAGGTCATCATCTTTTATGAGAAGGACAGGTTAGCGTTTATTATGTTTCCATACCTTTTAAGGAATTTTTGTCTTGTACTATCCTATCCTTTCATTTATGAAATGATAGTTATAAAGTATGATAATTGTTACTGGTTGAATTTTACACCTCTTTTTCCTCCTCCTTCATGTCTTTATTGGGGAAAAAAATTAGCAGCCCTATGCATCTTCAAATTTTGCAGAGAGATTTTATTAGTTCTTCAGAGGAAATTTCTGCTTCCTTCCAAACTTTTTAAAATTCTTTCCTCCTTCCTTCCTATTTCTAGTACAACTTTTATACTGCTACTAAAATACTAACAGTAACTGCTTTAGTATGTACGAGGTACTGTACACTGAACACATCTTCAGCACTGTTTTACTTGATAGTTAAAAGCACCTTATGAGGTAAGTACTGCTCTCTAATTTGAAAAGTGAAGAAACTGAATTCCAAAGAGGGCAGGTAAAATGGCTCAAGGTCATATAAGTGGTAGGACTGGTGTGCAAAGCCAGGTCTGTGAACTCCAAAGGTTAGGCTTTTCTCTATACTAACTTACATTTAATTTGCTTTAATGTCACCTAATCATGCATTCCTTCAGATAAACTTAAGTAGTCCCATTTATACTCTCATTATTCAAGCATCTTTATTAGCTATCTTATTATATCTTGGTCTCAGTCTGACTCTCCCATTGAGCATAAAGCAGAATAAGCAAGATGTAAGTGCGTGCCAGCTAGAGATTTCTCGTCTTGTAGTTAAAACTTTAATTTTTGGAGTAATAAGATTTCCTTTGAATATAACAGTTTTTTCAGTGGGTTAAAAGGGACATTTCTCCATGTTTATTCCTCAAGGGCTGGAATAATAGCAATCAAGCCATAATCATTATCTGTTATATAAACATGTATGACCCTTCATTTAGACAAGTCATTTAAACTTTCTCAGTGTGATGAAAATTATATAACAAGCACATTTTAGAAATAATTGTAGAATTGAAGACATTCCCTGACAACTATCACCAAAGTTTAATGTGTTAAAAAAGTGTAAGGGATTGGGCCAGACTTCCAAAGTCAAGGTTCAGAATTTCCACTTTGAAGTCAGACCTAGGCTGATTCTTGGCTTAGTCATTTGCTAATTTATGTGATCTAATCTCTCTGAGTTTCACTTTTCTCTACCAGAGAAATGAGGGGAATAACAGTTCCAAACCTAGAGTTACTATGAATGAAGACTGAATGAGTCAACAGACTTAGTCCCATGAGTGTTAAATGTTATCATTTTGTAGTGTTATTGATCATATTATGTGGTAACATAAAGTGATACACAAATTTCAGTTTACTCCACATATCACTGACTACATATAAAGATAGTTGGATTTAAAAATTATTAGATATAAAGCTTACAAACTAAATGGCTTAATTTATCCCTCTGCAAAATGAAAATAAGTAATACTTGTTTGTTCCGGGATTATTCACACAATTAAGAAATGCTTGAGATTGCCTAAATGACACTGTTGGAGAAAATTATAACAATTTATGCAGAAGAAGTACTCTGAGCATCATACTTCAAGTGGAGACAAGCATTCAAATACTGGTCTTTCTCATAGTAAACAAAACTATAGTTAACAACACAAACAGCAAGATATAGCTATGGGAGCTTATAATTCTTTTTCCCCTCAAAAGGAGTCAACAGCTGAGCTGCCAAATTAACCTTAGAACTGTCACCTTTAAGTATGTTGACTCAACATACTTCAGTAGCCTTTAGGTACAGTGAAACGGAGTATTGCAAAAAAGCATAGATGGTATCAAACTACTTATATCACAAATGCAGGTGTGTATCTTCTGCCCTTGTGAAATGTGTTTCAGCCTGGGCTTGTTCAAGTGCACAGGCTGGTTTTACAACATCTGAGAATGTGTATGCATGTGTGTGAGTGTGTGTTATTCAAATGGTTCAATATTCCTAATTTTTCTTGATTTTTAAAAATAAGACTGAAATATTAAAAAGCATATTTCATTTATTTATATACCCATCAAAAATATGATGATACTAACCCACGAAAAACTGAGAAGAATTTAACTCTGAAGCCAAAGGCTTTGATGTGTCAGATTTGTTTTTGTTTCTTTGACTGTTTCTTACCTGTGAAGATTTGGCAAGCTTCTGGGTATATTCCTTCTCAATCTCCTTCAGCCTGCTGTTGACCTGAAAAACACACGTACACGAACACACACAGGGTGACCTGTGAGCTTGGTATCTCTCCCACATGCCTATCACCAGGCAGCTGGGACACCCGCCAGCTGCGCCGCCCTTCTGGGGCAGCCAGAAAACCACAGGGCTTGTCTTTGATCTGATGCCAACTATTCATCACTTAAAAAGAAAAAAAAAAGATCTCTCCTGCCAATTATTAGACAAACACAAGACTTCTTTGGATAGAAAGAGAAAGGGAGAAGAGAAGCAGAAATAGAAATAGTCACAGCAGGTAAAGGAAGGAGAAGAAAGAAGAAACAGAGGGGAGGGAAAACTTGGAGAAAGAGAGGGCAGGAAATTAGAGGAGGAGAAGGAAAAGAGGGGATAAATTTAACATTCTTTCATTTTAGTTTAAAAATAAAAGAACTAGTTGCTTCTGGACAAAGGCAGATAGGAGAATTTTTGAGTCATTTAGCAGACTTGAGCCCTCACTCTGCCTAACAGTTATCTTTTGAAGTGGCAAATACAATCTAAATCAAGCAATTGTATGCCCTGAAACAGGGGTGACCTTTTCCAAACAAG
>RJWT010030062.1:0-14770 GCA_004365215.1 Cuniculus paca | reverse complement strand
TATATTTTGGAATTGATATTCATGTTTCTAAATGACATGCATGTGTCACTATCTCTTGATTTTTCCGTCTGGGGAACTGCTGATTTCCTCTTTGAAAGATACTGATTTAGACCTCTTTTCTTCTTCTTCTGACATGTATCCATTGTCTCTCCCCATTCATACTTTATAAGGATACTGTAATTTTGAGTAGTTCAGTATTCAAATGTACATTATAATGATGATATAAGCCTATTCACATTTGATCCATTCAGTAAACTGTGATTCCTTTTCCTGTACAGCTTTTTGCTATCTTTATATTTCTTTTTCTTTTTTTTTTTTGTGGCACCGGGGATTGAACTCACGACCTTGTGCTTGCCAGGCAGGCACTTAGGCCGCTGAGCTAGATCCCTGGCCCTGGTGTTTTTGAGACAGGGTCTCACTATGCCGTTCAGGCTGGCCTTGAGCTCACTTTGTAGCCCAGGCTGGTCTTGAACTCACAACGATCCACCTGTCTGAGCCACCATGCCCGGCTTGTATTTCTTTAGATTCCTATGTATTTATTAAGTTTTTGGAAAATCTGTCAATTGTCTGATTTCTTCTCAAGACATTCAAACCTATTAAGTATTCCACTTCATTTTCCTAAAGAAGGTTGTTGTGTTGGCACACACCTGTAATCCCAGCCCTTGAGAGGCTGAGGCAGGACAATCGCAGCAAGTTCAAGGCCAGCCTGCGCTGTATAGTGAGTTAAGAGCCAGTCTGAACTACACAGTCAGACCCTGTCTCAGAAAACAAGACAAAAACAAAACAGGGATGTCCCGCAGCCTTTGGTCTTTGTGAGTCTAGACTGGCTGCCCTCTCATTTGTTTTCCTGAAGTCTTCAACTGTTTTGAGGATTCCCTTAACCTCTCCTGATCACTGAACTTCTTGTTTCCTCTCTCATGTCTTTTGTCACTGTTTCTGTAGAGAGTATCTTCTGTAGTGACTTTTTAGTATGATATGGAAAAGGTGCATTTTTGAGACACCACAAATTTATTCTAGCCTCTATTCTTTGGTATAATTTGTAACAGTAATAGGTACTGACTTTCTTTTTAACTTCTAGAACAAAAATCTGATAATGTTTCTGTTTTTTTGGTACCGAGGATTGAACTCACGACCTCACGCTTACCAAACAAGCTTGAACCACTGAGCTAAATCCCCAGCCCATGATGATGTTTCTGAATTGACACAGTAACTGCAAATCTCATGACTAGAGGAGTTGGTATCAGAATTTATAAAATATTTAAATTGAGGCCAATGCTTCATGAAATTGGTATCAAGTAGGCACTGAACTAACAGTAGTTATTATTATGACAAAAATCACATTTACATCACCAAGTTTCAATACAAATGAAATAAATTTGACCTAAAAGAAGACAAACCAGCTGGGTACAGTGGCACATGCTTATAATTTCAGTATTCTGGGAAGCTGAGGCAGGATTATGCACAGCTGGAGCAACTTAGCAAGACCCCTTCCTTAAAAATGAAAAAAATTTAAAAAGGGCTGAGGACATAGTTCAGTGCAAAGGGCCTGGACTCAATCCCTACTATCACAAAAGCAAAACCGATATAAAACAAAAAGTCGAGAGTTTTAGTTTCTCAAAGTGCCTATTCCTGTTTTTCATGGGGCAGGGGGGGCAGTTCTGGGACTCAAACTTAGGACCTCATGCTTGCCAGGCAGGTGCTGTGCCACTGAGTTATACCCCATCACCCCGCCTATTCCTGATTAGTCCTAATTTTTATTACTTTCTCAAATATATCATGTAATTCTTTCATATTTATGTTTTTTCAGTTGGATTAAAAAAAAAAAACCAGATTGCTCGGTCAGAATGTAGCGTGAACTCCAAATCTTCTCAAAGTTCAAGCAACTATGTCTAAATTTACTTTACTAAAATTTCATCATCTTTTTGTAATCACATAGTCCCACACATAGCTATCCTGCTTAGGGCCCTATTTACATATTTAACAGCACACAAGACACGTGAGTAAGAAAAAGGGCCTCAGAATCAAGAGAAAATGAAGATGTTCTCCCACAAGTCCTTTGATGGCTCTTGGGGTCACAGATGTACAAAAGATTTACATTGCTAGAAATTCTTTAATTGGAGAATAGTACTGCTTATCCCTCCTTTTTTTCTATTCTCCACACTCAACCTCTAGGCATCAATGTTCAAATCACCAGTGTTCAAAGAAAATTTTCTTCTTTTCTCTTTTAATGAGAAATGTGCAAGTAGAGGACATCCCAGTCTTCCCTTTGATTCTCTGAGGTCTTGTTGCTCAAGACTGTCTGCAATAAATCCATATTCTCAAACAGAATAGTCATGGCTCAATACTCTGAAAAGCGGAGATTTAAATTAAGGACTGGAAAAAATTCCTGTTAATGTCATACAACTATTTAAGTATCTAAAATGTTAAAAATCTGAAAGATCAATATAGAGTACTGTACCGTACAACATAGAGTAGCCTCGACTTCTATGAGAAATATATTTATTTAGGGGCTGGGGATTTAGCTCAGTGGTGCAGGGCCTGTCTGGCAAGCATGAGGTCCTGAGTTTGATTCCCAGTACCAAAAAAGAAAAGAAAAGGAAAGGAAAGGAATATATTTATTTAACAGCAACAACAAATCTGGTTACTAATAATGTTAAAACTATGGAGAAATTATTTAAAATTAATCAGGTATGGTGACACAAACCTGTAAACCCAGCATTTGGGAGAGGCAGGAGGATCACTGTGAGCTTGAGGCCAGCCTAGGCTACGTAGTGAGTTCAAGGCCGGCCTGAACTACATGGCGAGACTTTGTCTCAGGCAAAGTAAAATACAATAAGTGACTCCATCCCACAAGGAAGAGGAAGCATGCCTGGTGTCCAAATCTTATTCTCCAAAATAAGAATCGAGAACTGCTTGGAGAAATGGCTGATTCGAGGACTAAGGTAGGCTGTGCGTCAGATGAGTCTAAGCACCTACAGCACTAGAAAGTAAGGAAAAGCACACAGGGCACACACACTTGAGAATGGAATACATACAAAGGAAATTAAGTTAAACTAAATAAACCATGGGCTTTAGTCAATCATAATATACCAATATCAGCTCACTGATTGTAATGAGTGTATTACAGGGGTACCTTGGTTCACAAACTTAATTCTTTCCACAATTCTGGTCACAAACCTAACTGGTTGTAACCCAAATCAAATTTTCCCATAAGGTCAACACTGAACCTAACCACTGAATTTGATTCAGTTTGTGACCAATTTGATTTGCTATCAGAACTGTGGAAAGAATTAAGTTCATCAACTGAGGTACCATTTGTAGTTTGGGGCTAGCAAGGAGAACAAGACAATACAGGACACATAATTTACAGAATTGTTTTATAATAGTCACCCAAAGCGTTAAATACTAGAAGTGCGGGAAATCTGTCCACACACTAAAGACCTAGAGAATCTGGCCGAGGACCTGGATCCCATGGCAATGTCCTGCATGAGTTCAGCTGAAAACTGACAGGCCATGACAATGCCTCCCGGGAGTCTAACTGGAGGCCTAGAGCCTACAACAATGACTCATGCAAGTCTGTTTCACACATCTGCACTGGGAAGGCCCCAAGGTCAGCGGTGGAAGCTAGAAAGTCTGCACCATCGGGATGAAGGATCTGCGCCAGCAGGCTGAGGGTTTTGCACTGGAGCCAGGAAGTGCTGCTCAAGGTAAGGCCCAGAGCGCTCCCGAAGAGAACTGCAGCCATCCTCAGTGATAATGAGGTCCCGAGCTCCTCCTACGATGAGAACAGCCAAGTTCGTACCAGGGAAGCTCAACAAGCTCCTCCAGGAGAACTCAAAGCAACAGGAGAAACAACAGCACCAAAACCACCACTCCTCCTCTCCAGGTCTCCTTTTGATGCAGGCCGAGGTCCTCAGGTGGGCCATCCACACCCAGCACCACGCTGATTCAGTTCACAAGTGTTAAAAGTTGACCACCAGTTATCAATTCACCACACCAGTGTATACCAATAATAAGGAATGTTAATAATACAAAAAACTGAATGTGGCATATATGGGAACTGTATATTATTTTATCAACTTTTCTTTAAGTATAAAAAACAAAATCTACCAAAAAGAAAAAAGCAATCTGGACATAGTGGCGATCAGCTGTGACTCTATTCTGAGAAGCTGAGGCAAAACAATTAGAAGGTGAAGGCCACCTTAGGCTACACAGCAAGTTCCACAGCAGCACAGAACATAGTGAGACCCTGTCTGGATAACCTAGGATAGAAAAGTAAAAACAACACTGATTTCCACTGCCAGGCCAGAATGAGATTTGACTAAACCAGGGCGGGTAAGGGCATTTAATAAGTTAGAATTCGCAAAGAAACACATGTTGCACAGTTCTCTCCCCTACCTTAGGAAAAAAAATTCAAGACCTATCATCCAAGGATATAACTAGTATCAGGTCAGTATCCAACCATAAATATAAAGTTGCTTAAGTTTCAGAGTAACAGCATATTTGCATATCAGAATCAAGCACTCTCACATTCACTTTGTCAGCACATACACAGAACTAAGCACTCTCACAGACACATGGGCTAGCCAAAAAAGTGAAAATGTTTAAATTTTTGTTTACTAGTACATATTTGGAGTACATAATGATTACACTTATCATGCGCAGTTTATATATGTATGGAACACATCTTAATTCTTTTAAAAACATGAATAATCTGACAAGATAATTGTGGGAGAAGGTAGTTTCAAGTAAAAAATTTAATTGTAATTTCAATAGACTAGAGCTTTGTTTGAAAGTAAAAGCCAATAAAAATCTTTGAAGCCCATCACACCTCAAAAGAGAACTACCTAACAGAAATATATAATCAATAAATAATTGAGGCTGGACGTGGTGGCTTATGCCTGTAATCCCAGCACTTGGGAGGCTGAGGCAGCAGGAATACCACAAATGAGGCCAGTCTGGACTACATAGTGAGACCGTTTCAGAAAACCCCCCCAAAACGCCAAACAAAACAAAACCATCAAAAAACCCAAACCAAAACAAACAACAGAAAAAGCAAACAACTGAGTTTTAGCAATGCGTAAGGAATTATCCCTCGTCCAGAATCAGTCAGTGCGGTCTCCAGATTGGCAGCATCAGTGCCTCCTTGGGGCTTAAATGCTGCAACCCTGCCCTCTTCACATGTCCAGATTCTCATTTCCTACAGAAACCCCTGGATCTGGTTTTGACCCCTCTGTATTTCCTTCATGTTCTCTTCTAGTTAAAAATGAAAAGCACTTTCTATGTCACCAACAAAAGCGATTCAGCAGGATTCATTGCTATATACTGTGCTGCCAAATATAAGCCCTGTTAATGAAGAGCACGAGGGACTAGGGCTTGGCTTGGTAAAATGATCAGAGCGCCAGGAGAAATCCAACTCTGCAAGCTGCTGCTTTTAGAAAAATTCATTTAACTGCAGCCACAGGTCCCTCCCTCTCCTTGCTTCAAAATCAGATGTTCACTCATCCCTAGCAGTTAAGATGAAGACCTTAGAGAGAGGGCCCTGACAGCAAACCACAGAGGCTGCAGACACATCTCGTTTTAATTGCATCAGCAACTGCTAAGCAATTAATGAAAAAGAGAGAGGGAGCACCAGGGCAAAGAGGAAAGGAACTTGTGTAACCATGTGGAAATATTTCATCCTCACCCCAGTGAAAGCAGGTTATTTATGACAGCTGCACAAAGCATCAAGTCTTTGTGGCAGAACTCCCAGGCCACTTCCAAGGCAGCAATAAAGCCACATAGTCTAAATCTCCTCTTGCTTACAGTTTTATATCTCCCGCACTCTTCTCTGTAGCCACCAACAAAGGTTAGAGAGGGAGAAGGCCAACAGATCAAGTGGGTGAGTTAGTTGCAAGTCCCTTGGGCAGACTGCTTTGTGCAAAGCTGGGATATGAGGGTCAGTAAATACTAAACACTAAGAGCAGAGATTCATCGAAAGCATGCACACACAAGGTCTAGGGCATGGTGGACAGGAACTCCATCAACAAACCCCTGCAGGGTCCTTTTTTTTTTTTTTTTGAGGGGGTAGGGTCCTTTTTCAAACTGTATACTTATCCTATCATGGAAGAGAAAGGCAGTATGATAAAAACTGCCAACAAAAACCTCTTGGAAAGAGTGACTATCAAATGTGGCACTGGGTGCCAAAGAAACATCAGCATGAAAGAGAAATAAAAGCTCAATCAGTAATTAATACCAAGATTCCAGTTGTCATCTGCTCGGTGAACAGGGAACCCTAAACCATATCAGTGAAGGGTGGTGTTTTGGGAAGGTGGAAGAAAGGCAGAAGTTGATGAAAAATGTAAGAATATTCACTAATTAACACAAGAAGCTCCTAATCAGAATAATATTCAGGTGCTCTCATTTCTTCCCTTGCTCGCCATTCAACCACGAGACCCAAGGTCCTGGGTTTTCAGTAATAACCTTGATTTTAAATTGTTCTTTTGATGTAGAGGTCATGCCGATGACCCCAGCACTGTGCCTGGCAGAATGCAGCAGAACTGACATCATATGAAGGCAAAATGAAACACCAAATACACAAGGCATAAGTAGGAAGGAGCTGGATTTCTGAAGGCAAGGTCTGAAGGTATAGAAAGTCGGACAACTGAGTGCCCGTGACGAACTCTACTGCAGAATTACTTGCACCACTTGTTAAAAATACAGATAATGAGTCAGTGAAAAGTATTCCATGGGATCTCCTGCTTGATAGCTACTATTTAGGAAAACAACAGCAGCAGCAACGAATGATCAAACTTTTGTGAAGACCTTAGCAGATCTGATTTTTGGTTACCTTCCCGTCTCGTATTCACTCTTTCCTCCCCATTCCGTCACTCTACAAATGTTTATTTAGTGCCTCCTATACGCTGGCACTGTTGTAGGAACCATGGTGCACACAAACCTGCCATGCAATGGTTGCTCAGCCATGTCTTGTATAATTGGCTAGAAAGCAGGAGGAGGCTGAAATCCAGGTCATGCTTTCCTAGGTAAACTGCATGTCCTGGAGTGAAGTCCCAGCCTTTTGGATAGGAATCTTATTTTTAATTTGCTGAAAGAATCCCAGTGGCCCTAAGAAAGGCTAAAGCAATGAAACAAATCAGACAAAATCCTGTCCTCAGATAGTTTACATTCCACTGCGAGAGAGATAAAAAACAAACATATGCTATAGAATAAATTACAGAGACATTAGACAATGATAAATGTTACAGGGAAAATAAAACAGGGAAGATGAAACAAAGTTTGTGTAGGTGTGTAACTGAATACTCAGGGAAGGATTCACATTTCTGTATTTACAACTGTATCAAACCCACTTTCTTTTCAGGTTTTTGCACTTACTATTGTCTTTACCAACTCTTTCCAACACTTGTCCCAGGTTTTACATGGCTAAATTTTTATCTTTTAGGATCAGTTTCAATGTTACTTTCTCAAAGGAACACTCCCAGTAACTCTAAGTCAGATAGTAACCACTATCTCTGGGCATTCCTAACCAAATACTCAACTACATATAATCAGAGACTCTAATCTTGTTCTATTTCCTGGCTTAATTTGTTGTTTGGGTTCCTCATCTGTAAAATGGATAATAATAGTATCTAACTTACAGGGTTGCTGCAAAGATTTATTGCAACCACCACTCTAATAATATAACAATAAAATAGTAATAGCAACTATTACTTATATAGCACTTACCATGTACCAGGCATTATTCTATGTGTTCTACATTTATTACTCCATTTAATCTACTCCTTTAATCATTTAAAATGCTTAGCACATAGAAAACAAATGTCTGGGGTCCTCATTATCATCAGTGGCTAAGCCAGCGTTGTCAGCTATTGTGAGATAGCTTAGTCCTCGGCCTCTCTGCTCCACTGTGGGATCTGTGCCTCAAAGTTCCTTATTTTTCCCTCCAGGATTAACACTCCTTCCTACAGAAGGAATTTACGTACTGACCTTTGCACTCTGTGTAAAATAACATCTCATCCCTTGAATCAGCACGGATTTTAAAAATGAAAAAGATGTGACTGTCTTTACGGATCATATGTTTTGAAAGTCACTGAAGGCTGAGTATCAACTCAGTAGTGTGGAACTAAAAGTAAAAATTCCTGGATTGAGACAGTGAAGATACTCGAGTTTATCCAATCCCTACAGTTAATTCTTTTACCCATTAAGAAAATGAGACTTTGAGAAAAACAAAACAAACAAACAAACAAATAAAAAAAAACACATGAGACAACTTGCCTGCTACTGATAGTTCATTATATACCTGGAACCAGAACCTGATCTCCAGTGCTTTACTCATTATTCCACAAAACCACCAATTCCAAATGGTCATCTACAAAATTAGGAAACTGAAAACGCTCATCACAGAGGTCTTTCCATAATCCATTCCAATGCTGTTTAGGTAGACTGGCACGTAACAGGAGAGAAACACAGTCCAGAACAAGCTCTTGGCTTTGTTGGCAAACAACACAGTTCAATCCAGAGGAGTTAAGTATTTGTAGAGGCACCATATTCGAAAGCTACACAGAAATAATTTCCCCATTATTATGGGGGAAATGTCCATCAGTGCAAAATTCTTTGAGTTAAATATACTTTTTCTTTTTTTTTTTGGCCTTTTTGAGATGGTTTTGCTATGCAGTTCAGGCTGGCCTTGAATTCACTTTGTAGCCCAGGCTGGCCTCAAAACTTGCAGTGATTCTCCTGCCCCAGCCTCCCCAGTGATGGGATTACAGGTGTGCACACCATGCCCTGCTTAGAATTTCTATTTAAACTGGGTGTGGTGTTGCACGCCTGTAATCCCAGCACTCAGGAGACTGAGGCAGGAGGATCGTTGTGAGTTTGAGACCAGCCTAGGCTACAAAGTGAGCCCAAGGCCAGCCTGACCTGCATAGTGAGACCCTGTCTCAAAAAGACAAAATAAGAAATTCTAAGGTGGCATTACAGTAAAATTAATTCTGCTTATAGTGGGAGAAAAAGAATAAAGTATGATTAACATTTACAGCTGCCATTATTATGACTCATGCAAATCACTTTTCCTCTCCAGAACTTACTTCCTGTATACCGAAAACAAGGGTTAGCCTAATCATGTCTAAGGTCTTTCCATTATTAATGATCAAGAATTTGAAGCCACCTACAGAACAGTACCTCATCTTGGGGTTCACACACGGTTTTCACTCTAAACACGTTCTAGCAGGATCAGAGTTAGGTCTGAACGTGCCCCTACTTCATGTGTTAGTAACCTGATCCCCACTGCTGCAGAGGTGGCCTAATGGGTGGCGACTGGGTCAAGAGGACCCACTTCACGAATGGATTAATCTGGCCACAAACTAATGGTTTATCATGGCAGTAGCTTTGTTATTAAAAAAAGAAGAAAAGGACCTCCAGAAATGTGAGCTGAAAAATGTCAGTATTCTTTATAGATTAAATAATTCAGTGATAGCAACAGAAAATGGACCAAGACAGTTTGATATGAATCTGAAGTAAGAGGGAAAAGAGAAGAGACAGTTTGTATTGTCAGTTACTAAAGCTCACTGTTAATGATTTACAACAAATACATTAAATAATTAACTTATGAGTAGCTACCTTTTACAGGAGCTGCCTAATCCTGAAAAACTACTTGCCGCAATGCTTGGCACATAGTAAATTCTAGAATTTGTTGAATGTGAGCATGGTGGCACACGCCTGTGATCCCAGCACTCTTGGAGACTGAGGCAGGAGGATCAGGGCAAGTTTCAACCCAGCCTGGGCAATTTAGCGAGACCTTGGCTTAAAGTAAAAAAATTTTTTTTCAAAGTAAAAAATTAAAAAACTGAAAGTGTAAATAAGAACCAAAATGTATAATAGATATTGGGAAATGGGAATTGTTCAAATTAGAAGGGGAACAAGGCAGCGGGGAGGGGGAAAGGACAGCAGGGAAAAATAGAAAAGCTTCTGTAAATAAGGAGGGGAAGAGGGATTGAGAGAGGGGAGTGGAATGGGAAAAAAAGTGGCAGTGACATATACTACCTACAGGTACAAATTATGATGAATGTTGTTAAGTATATCTAAAATGTACCAATAAAATAAATGTACCAATAAAAAAAGTGCAAAAAAATTTGGAAAAAAAAAAACAAAAACAGATATGGTTGTGCACACCTGTAATCCCAGCACTTTGGAGGCTGAGCAAAGAGAATCGGAAGTTCGCATTCAAGGCCAGCCTGGACTCTGACTCAAGGGGGAAACAAAAGCTGTAGATGTAGCTCAGTGTGAAAGCCCCAGCTCATTTCCCCATACTGGAAAAAATATTTTCTTAGGTTGAATGAATATGTAAATGAATGGACCAAGTAGATATGTTTCCTTCTTTCAAGCAGGTCAATCTCATACAAGAGAACTCTGGTCAGGCACATAAGTGAACTTCCTGGCATTTAGCTCTCTCACGAATCAATAGGTCAGATATGCCACATATAATGTACAGTACTCACTAATCTAGAGGATAGTGTGGCGTGAACAGTTTGTCCCTACCCTAACTCATGCTGAGGTTAATTCTTCAATGTAGCAGTGTTAGAAGAGGGGACATAGTGGGGGTATCTGGGTCAAGAGGCCAAGCCACTGTGCGTAGATTAATGCTATTTTACAGGACTAAACAGAAACTAGATTAATGAGAAAGTAGATGGTTATCTTGCTCTTGCCAGATGTACTAGCCTAATCTTGGACTTCCAGTACCCACAAGTGTGAATTAAATAATTCTTTTCCTTTTTATAAATTATCCAGTCTCGGGCATTTTGTATAGCAACAGAAAATGGACTGAGTTTATTGGTTTCTTGTGGCTACTATAACAAAGTATCACAAACCTGGAAGCTTAAAACAACAGAAATTTATTTTCATAGCCATGGAGGCCAGTTCAAAATCAGTTTTCACTGTACTGAAATCAAGGGTTAGCAGGGTCACACTCTCTGGAGGTCTACAAGAGGCTCCATTCCTTGATTCTTTCAGCTTCTGGCGGCTGCCAGCATTCTTTGCTTGTGACTCCATCTTCAGATCACCTCTTCTACTTGACTTTGAATCTTCTGCCTCCCTCTTGCATTTAGAACATACCTGGATAACTGAGGATAATCTCTTGTATGTAAGATCGTTAACTTAATCACATCTGCAAAAATACTTTTTCCTTATAAGGTAGCTTTCATGGATTTCATGGATTAGGGCATGGTGTTGGGGGGGGCTTTTTTTTTTTTTTTTTTTTTTGAGACAGGATCTTGCTGTGTAGCCCAGGCTGGCCTTACACTCCTGGTGATCCTCCTGCCTCAGTCTCTCAAGTACAGCATTACAGGTGTGTGCCACCATGCCTGGCCCTTTTTTGTTTCTTGTTTTGAGACAGGCCCTCACTATGTAGTTCAGGCTGGCCCTGAACTAACTATGCAGCCCAGGCTGGCCTTGAATTTGTGGCAATCCTTCTGCCTCAGCCTCCTGAGTGCTAGGATTACAGGCATGTGCTACCACACCTAGTTTGGGGGTTTCTCAGTCTACTACAGTAGGTAAGAAAATGGAGAGAAAATGGTAACTTAAGTCTAAAAAGTGAGCTCTTAATTAGAATTGAGTTCTTAAAGTAGAGTTTAGGAAAAAGAGCCACAGTTTGGAAGAAAAAGAGAAAGGTGATTGGGAAGGAAAAGTAAACATGAAATAGAATGATTATCATGTTTAGAAAAGGGTGAGTTGTACTTTTTTTTTTTTTTTTTTTTAGGAAACTGGAGAGGGAAGTTTTACTTGGGAGTATGGTAAGGTCAAAATAACATTAGATATATAGGGCTGGGCATTTAGCTCAGTGGCATTAGCGCCTGCCCGGCAAGGGTGAGGTTCAATCCTCAGAGCCAAAAATAAAAAATAAAATAAAATAAAATTAGATATATAGGGGCTATTTTTTGTGCAAGGAATTGTGGTTAACAATTATGTGCTTAGGTACCCAGAATAGCCAACGATACTCAAAATAATAATTTAAATTCTTGAGTCAAATATCACTGCTCATCGCTTGTCAAATACCACAGTGACTCCTAGCTCAAGGTAGGTCACACTTAATGATTCCAAAGATGGAGAAACTGTACAGTTCCCAACAGGTACACACATCTTCCCAGTCAGTTACTGTGGTTATTTAAGAATGAGGTAGTATTTTTGTTTCAACTTATGGGAATTATTTTAACCAAAGACTTTTATGTACAACATAATTAAGCTGTTAGGATCTATCACTTAATAATTGGAGCCATTACATACATCTTTTGACCTAGGCGTCCTGTGAAAAACTTTTAGACACTAAGGATGTTTGGAACTAAATGACAAGGAGAGTAAGGACACTAAAAACAAACAAACCATTAAAACAAAACAAAAACAGCCGGGTGTGGTGGCTCACGCTTGTAATCCCAGCACTCTTGTAATCCCAGCACTCGGGAGGCTGAGACAGGCGGATCATTGTGAGTTCGAGACCAGCCTGGGCTACAAAGTGAGCTCAAGGCCAGCCTGAACGGCATAGTGAGACCCTGTCTCAAAAAACAGGGCTGGGGATCTAGCTCAGTGGTCTAAACGCCTGCCCGGCAAGCGCAAGGTCGTGAGTTCAATCCCTGGTGCAGCAAAAAACAAAACAAAACAAAACAAAAACTTAGGGTTGGGGATTTAGCTCAGCGGCCTAAGCGCCTGTCTGGCAAGTGTGCGGTCATGAATTCAATCCCTGGTGCCGCAAAAAAAAAAAAAAAAAAACTTAAGAAACTCTGACACAGGGCTATATGATTAAATTAAGCTCCCAGAATACAGTGAGGTACATGAAACAGGGATAGTCATCAATAAGTGTTAGAAAAACTGAAATGATCAATGACTCGTAACACACAGGATCAAGTAATTTAATTTGATATAAAAGATAAATACCATCACATGGATGATTTTTCTTCTTAAATTTCACCTTCTCCAGTTAAGTGGGAATCTTATGAATTATCCTATTCAAAACTATAAATAACTATTCTCTACTGAATATAATTAATTTTCAAAAAACAAAATACTGTACTGTTTACTTAAAATTTGATAAGAAAACAGATTGTAAGTGTCATCGTTCACCCATCCACTCCCCCCACACAAATGGTTAACTATGGGTTGGTAATGGAATAGTAATTAATTTGATTACTGCAATCATGAAATATCATATATACATTGACTATACAAATAATTTTAATTGCAAATTAAGTATTTTTAATTTAATAAAGAATAACCTTGCAGACCATTCATAAGATGCACTGACACATGGAAAGAAGCCATCTTCAGGGAGTAGCACAGAGGTGCTTTCCTGGTGTTACATTTAAACTTACCATGGTAACAAAGTCAGATGATTTTCTACAAGTCTGACTTAATTTTACCAGTGCTGTAAAATGTAACATGTGAATAATGGGTGTTAGGTCATTTTAATGCCATTAGTTCTGTATCTCACAAGGTTTTTAGCATTATACCACACACCTTTGGATCTCTCATTAAAGACAGTCCAGAATCCATGTAGCTGCCACAGGCATCAAACAATAATCAGATGGCTTAAAGAATACTGGAAGTTCAGAAACCTGATTCTACTTTCCAGGCTATCCACCAGCACACATGATCAAATAATGATGCTACTATTCTCTAACAATCTTGACTGATAAGCATGCGGCTGATGAGCAAGGTGGCCAGAAACTTCCTAATAGCCACTGCTTTCAGACATAAATTTATATTTCCTTTTATACACTCCTATATTCATAGATATAGAAAAGGCATCTCTCAAATGCCTTTTATAGATACCATGAAATGTTAAAGATGAGGCAAGAAATGACACGACTGATATAGTTAAAAACTATGGAATATGAAGTCAGATTTCTTGGGCTATAATTCTGGCTCAACAAATCACCAACTAGGGCAAATTTCTTAACTGCTTAAACTCACTATGTTCATGTATAAAAAGAGATTAAATAGTTCCTTCCTCAAAGAGAAGTTGGAAAGTGTGATTTAAGCATTCAGTGTCTGGCACAGAGTACAAGATCAACAAATTAAACCTTTAAAAAACACACCAGGAGGAAAAAGAAAAGCACATTCTGTGTGCATCTATTGCATTTGCTCTTTGGTTGGAAAAAGACTGTACAGAAAGAAATGCAGCCAGCCAGCTAACGCTGCTTCCTTCATGGTACACGGTCAGGTCAGCCTTTGTGAACACACAAAGGCTTCTCCGCACAATCTACTGCTCCAGCATTACCCAAAGGTCAAACACAAGTTCCTTTTCAGAGGGAGAAGCGCTAAGGTAGCACAATAACTACTGATGGCTTTTCACAAGGAGATTGAGAGCAAACAATAACTCTATAACCCCAGTCTGGGGAGGAGGCTATTAACTGACAGAGACAACATCCTTCTTCCATATTCAGCAGCAGTATCCTCTGCCTGCTTGGATTCTCTAAGCACAAGTCATGACTTTGGCTTTTAGCTTTCATTTATAAGTAAAGATGCTCCTTGGGGAAAGACCATGTGCAGAAGTGAAAGGAGGTTTTCATAAGCTATCTCTAACATTAGGAAGGACTACTGGTATCATCTTATTCATTAATTCAACATATATGTATTACTACTACAAGTCCTGCATTTTTCTATTGTTACTGGGAATAAGTGAAATAAAACAGATAGACCAGCTCCCATGGTATTGTTACACTGCAGAGATCACCACAAGAAAACATCAAGAAAGGGTATGTGCCATAATGAGTATCAAACACTATGA